>QVAJ01000019.1:7050954-7070906 GCA_003546035.1 Mixornis gularis
GGCTCTGGGGCACCTCGGGCCGCCCGGCAGAGCCGCGCCCGCCGCCGGCAGCCTGGAGGGGCCGCATCCTGCTGGCAAACGCCCGCTCGCATCCCCCGAGCTCCGCTCACCCCGGCGCCTGTCCCGCTGTTGTCGTGGCCGCGCTCCCGGTCAGCTGCTCCCGTTATAAATAACAAGAAAATGGCGCTTGCGTCGATCCTGCCGGGCTCACTGGCGACGCTGACCGGGGGCTGTCCCGTCCATCCCCTTCTCTTCCATCCCGTCCCGTCCCACCGCCCTCGCCTTTTTCCCTCCCACCGCAAGTCCTATGCCACGCTCCATTCCCGAGATTTTTGCCAAAACCACTCGTTTAGTGGAAATTCCGATTCTGTCCCCGAGGAGGACGTGCCACTGCCACAGCTCCTCGAGCCCCTCCCGCCGCGGAGGGGCTCCGGACCCCCACTGCCGAGCGGTGAGTGAGCATCCTTAAGCAGGAAAACTCTCCAGAGAAAAATGGACTGCTGCCTTTCTACTTCTTCACCGTGATGAGAAACGAAGAGGTGGAGCTCTGAGAGAAATAATTTTAGGGCAAAAGGATTTCTAGGCTGTGTTTTTATGATGTGGCCTGGGCATTTCCTTTGGGACATCAGAGGAATCTCATGATTGTGTCCAGCAAGGATCTGAGTTCAAGAAATGAGCACAGTTGAGCCTGTACAGCCATCTCCTTTACTGGTGCTGGCACAGTGTGCCAAAACTGATAAGAAAACTGTCCTCTGGGTGAGTTGAACTAAGCAGTGTATTTAATGCCTTGCATTTCAGAAGTCAGGTGAGCAAGCTAGTTGATTTAAAAGATGAGAGCAGTGGAAGATCTTTCATCTTTCTGCCTTCCAGTAACATGAAATTGTTAATTTGGAGGAGCATTGAACTGCTCTCTGTATCATCCTCTTCTCTAAGTCTGAACTATTTGCAAAGCTTTGCATTGGAAATTGAATTGCCAAGGCAATTCTTGTGGTATAGAGAAAAAACAAAGCATATACATGGAAACCCAGATATCTGCTTTACCTGGGCACAGCAGGGTCCTGTTGCTTGGGGGAACCTGAGCTGGTATCCTGCAGGGCAGGGACTGGCCTGTGCTCCCACCCAGTGCAAAGGGAGGTGAGTGTGGTCAGCACTGCTCTGCAGCCACTGAATCATGCTGTGGCAGGTGCGAGAGTGCAATAGAAACTGTCACTGGACAGGCAGCAAAGATGGTATTATAGACACAGTGAAATTCCAGCGTATAGTTGACAGTTCATTTGTGCATGAGTAGGTCTCTCTCGCTGATTCATTTTCATTGTGTAATGAGGTTGAAAGGCCCTTTCTATTCATACCATTTCCAAAATAGATGTGGCCTCTGTGTATGGACAGCTGGTGTGTTCTTGAATGGACCAGAATAACCTAACTCACCACGGAGACTGCAAATACTTCTCTGGCTAACAGTACACACGAGTTTATGGATACAAAGGAAAGGAGGAAGGGTAAGTAAATAATAACCAGCATTACAGAAGAAACAACAGCAAGCCCTGTTAAGGAAACCCTCCTGTCCCATCATCCAGGATCCCTCTGGCAGTCACATTTTGCTGCACTTAAGAGGCCCCATCAGAGCCTCTTTGAGGTGTCCCCCTTCACGCCCTGCCCACCTCACATTCACACATTACCTGCTCGGCCCCAGGTTTTCCATAGCAAACTCTCAAACATCTGGATCCTTAAAATAAATTAATCATGATGCAACAACAGAACAACAGCTTGAGCTGGATGCCTCTGAGGAGGAACCTCAAACAAAATAAAATGGTGTGGATTTTGTACAGCTCCTGCTGTATCTCTGACTATCCGTTCACGTGCCTGTGTCACAGGTCCCCTGCCCTTTGTTATGTAAAGGGTTGGCACCAGTTCAGTCAGGCTTTGCCACCCAGAGCTCAATCTGCATTTCACACTGCAGCTGCACATTGAGCTACCTGCACGATATGTCTTCCTCAACAATCAGAAAATAACCTGCAACAAACAGGAAAGGCACCAGAAAAAAATTTCATGATGCTTTACATCTCAAAGCTTCTCTCATAGCCCTGCTGATCCGTTCTGGGCTTGGACAAGGCTCAGGCAATGCTTCAGCCCCTGACCTTTGTGAGTGGTCTGTCATGGGGTGGGTCTCATACACAGCATGTAACTAGGCATTGATGCAAATACCTTTGGTCTCCTGATGTAGGGGAGTACTTAGTATAGTCTGGGGCTGAGTTGATGCAGAGCTCCTCTCACATTCATCAGTGTGGCAGCTTCTGAGTTTGCAAAAGACCCCCAAGGAGAGTTTATGACATGATCTCATTCTTCAGAAAGTTTTTGTTGAGTTATGCTCTTGCTTAGTCCCCACAGGTTGGGGACTGATGACAAGCCTGCCTCTTGCCCCCTCCACAGCAAGAGAATAACAGGGGTCATCCTTTTTTATTTCATCTGTCCTCAGATGAGTTTAGTGTCTCGTTTCTTTCTCTCCCCAGTTGGATGTGTCTTGCTAGAGGAGGAGTAAAGGACTGTGTCCATGTCAGTCAACTAATCCCCTCCCCATGGAAGGATTTGGGTAAGATCCCATGAAGATGGGATGCTATAACTTGTTCATAGAATCATAGAATGGTTTGGATTGGAAGGGACCTAAAGATCATTCAGTTCCAATCCCCTACCATGGGCAGGGACACCTTTCATTAGACCAGATTGCTCAAAGCTCAGGGCCAGGGCATCCACAACTCTGGATAACCCATTCCAGTGTCTCACCACCCTCACAGTAAGGAATTTCTTTCTAAAATCTAACCTTAACCTATTTTCTGATATCTAACCTTAACCTACTCTCTTCCAGTTTGAATTCTGACCACATCAGTCTATGATTTGTACTTCTCTCAGAGGTGTGTTATGGTTTGTACTTCTCTCAGAGGTGTGTATGCGATGTTGTGCAGCACCCTTGTGCCATCAAAGTCTGTCTGGAATTTGTGTTTTTCAAACACCCTTTGAAGACAACAGAGTCTCTTCTGTCAGTTAGAACATATTCTAATTTGGGCCTACAATGTGAGATCTGAGAGATCTTTTGAATGAACAATTTCAAAGGTTTTCAATAAATGCAATGATATATTTATTATTATTTCTTTCTTTCAAAATATTAGAAATATGATTAAAATACTAGAGTAAAAATATGACAAATGAATAGGAATAATATTGTTAACTATAGGTGTGTATTTGGGGATTCATTTTGATCGAATGCACTGTTCACGATGCAGCCATAATCTTGCTCACGTACTCTGGCATCCAAATCATCCCTGGACCATTTCAAAGAAGATTCTCTTGATATTGTAAGTGTATCCGTCTTTCTCTTCCTTCTGTACAACGAAAAAAAAAAAGGAACAACCTATTTGCCTATTTTAATTTCTATTTTTATTTATAGTGAGAGATCAAACAATGCTGTGAGCATGAATTGAACTGGGTTTTGGAGAAGCCAGAGTTTTATGAGAAGTGATACATATGCCCTGTATAAATGAAATGGCCTATGTTCATTCCTGATTAAAAAAAAAGGTAATTTTCCCCTCACATTCATCAGAAGAGATCCCCAATGCTGTGTCTCCTTTCTAGTTTTGCAGGTATGTGACTGATGGGAGTTTTGAGGTTTATAGGTGCTAAAAGAGGAGTCTTTACTCTACTGAATGTAGCAAAGCTGGGAGAAGCCTTACCTGAACAGGTACACTGTGGAGGAGATGAGAATGACAATAACAGCTACACCTGCCACAACTCCAATGACAATGGCAACTGTGTAGTCTGAATCCTCTGTGTCAGGGTTGTCAGCTGAAAAACAAACAAGAGCCCTGTCACTGAAAGCTAACTGTGCTGTGAACGGAAATATTTTTTCTCCACCCTTGCTTGTCTGCTTGATTTTACTGTGTTCTCTGTGGCTTCCTGTAGTGATGTCAGACCCAAGTCCTGTGTGCTGCACCCCACTGGGTTACTAATCTACATCATTAAAATGAAGAGCAAGCCCAGCCTTCTCCATAATAACATCCATTTTTGAAAATTATATGTTTAATGCAGACAGGGAAATCCAGAATAGTTTTATTACCTATTCTTTCAATCTCACAGTTTGGTCCTGTGTAGAGTTCTGAACATTCACAGGAGTGGAGGGAGGTGCTGTTGGAAGTTTCAGAGCAAATGCCATCGTTCTTACAAGGATTTGGCATACATGGACCACCTGGGAAAAAAGGAGACACACTTGACTCTCAGATAATTCAACCCTGAAAAGAACTGTTCTTGCTTAGATTAGGCTGACTGCTAATGCTGCACGTCCCTGTATTTTAGCATGTTTCTTGTATCTGACAACAAATAAGGGAAAGAAACACTGTTTCTCCAGCGAAACCTCAGAGCAAGATCCCTTGCATGGTTTTCTTCTGTACACTCTCTCTTGCAACTATCCTTAACCAAGTGATGCCCTTTAAAGTTAGTCAAGACTTCATAGCTTCAAAGACAATGTGATATTGGTTAACTCACTCCTGTAGCATCCACGACTGTAGTTTGAAGTGCCACAGATTTCACCAGACCCACACACTTCGTCAAAGCAGAAAACAGTGGAGCTTTCTGTGCACCGGCATTTCTGAGAGCAGTCATCGGTGGTGAATGTTTCTCCAATCTGGAAGACCAGGAGTTAGATGTTAGATGTTAGAAAAATCAAATAAAATCAGCCAGAAAAACCATGATGTAGCACTAAAACCCTCATTATACTGTCTCCAATGCTTTCCTGATGAACGGCAATAAGGCAGATTGGGGTTTTTTAAAGTAGTTTGTAAAACAAAAAGAAAGCAAGCAGCTAACTAATGCAGCTCTTTGAAACTCGAGGATGGCCCAAGAAAGAAAGCAAAAGAAGAGTTTGGGACATGAGATCCTAGCGCCAGGCAGGGTACATGTGTAACCAAAAATGGGCAGCTGTTTCTGGAGATGAGATGGATCACATCATACCTCCAAGGCAATGTGAAAGTGCTATCTGCCATTTTTCTTAAAAGTTCCACCTGTTAATAGTAAATCTTTGCTGGCTTAGGCCTTTCTTTGTACCAAATCTCTGGTTAACCAGAAACCTGTGAGACAATGGAGCTGCTCTATCCTGCAGTGACAGTGGAGGATCCTCCTCAGAATTCAGCTTTGCTCAGGGCTCTCTTCATGTCCTATCCAATTCTTCAGATTCCCAACCCTGCCTATACCACTCTTCACTGAGAGGAGCGAGGCCACAGTGACACACAGAATTTTTCTGTAACTGGTGTGTTGTAAACTTTAGTATAATAAAGGTCAAGAATTGACATGAATTTAATCACATAATTTCTCCAAGTGTCTGCCTTGGACTGGCAGGCAGAGTTTCAGAGGGGGACCAAGAGATCTTGACCTCTCTTCCCTTTCTCCAGAAACCAGAATTTTATTAAACAATTGCTCTTCGTTTCTAATGTTTCTACTGCAAAATTACATGCTGAGGATTATGAGGAGATGGTCAAAATAATTAACAAGAGAAAATACTGTTTAGTGCTGTGAGAGCTGTCTGACCCACAGAGAGACCATACCTCATAGTATTTGTTAAGGTATGTGCAGCCACACTGTTTGTAAGGCACACAGTCAAAGCCACTAAGAACATAACCAGGGAGACATTCACAGCCTTCMACACAGGGTGATTCACACTCAGAGGGGCTGGTCAAGTCGTTGCAGGATGCTGGGCATGCAGACATGCATGAGCTGTACTTGCTGTTGGCAGGACATGATATGCCTGTAAAAATAAGGAGTCCAGTTATATCAGGCTGCTGTGTGTTACTTCCTTACAGAATTCCCTTTCTGATCCATTTTGTAGGAGGCAATATGATAAATACACACGCACAGATGTGCATACATATATAATAGTACTGAAGTAGTAAGTAAAGCACTCCAAAGTCAGGAAATGCATCATCAAAGCTGTTTGTATGCTCTGCTCTCATTCCTGCTATATACTGATCTCAAAACAACTTCTCACATGTTCAGAATTGCCATCCCTGAAGTGCCAGAGCTGTTCCACAGCTTTGGGAGCTGTGTTTCACCAGAAATACAAAGTTTCCTAACCATAGCAGACACAGGAAAATATGGTTTGATGAATTTCCAAACGTAAAAAAAAAAAAAAGAAAAAAAAAGAGGAAAAATATGTTTGAGATGATTTTAAGTCTTATTTAAGCATTTTTTTAGTCTGAAAAGTTTTGAGTTTTCAGTTGAATCTTTCTTTTTTAGTCTTGAAATTTCACAGGCAGAAAAGATAATTAGTATATTTTGTAGATTTAAAAGGAGTTTCAAATTATATGTTTTGCCTTCAGATTTGTAACTTGTGATGGTCTCCAAAATTTAAACTTTTTGTCCCATTGGGAATGGGGACATCTTTTCACTCACAAAATTTCTGATGACAGGAAGCTGACAGCTCTGATTTCCTAAGCTGGGATTTAAGTGCAAAAGTCAGCATAGGACACAGAAGAGAGGCCAGAAAAACAAGTGTGCTTAACTATGAAGAGTGAGTGAAGTGTGAATCAACATGTTTTTACTCCCTGAGAAGATTTGATTTAGGAAAAAGCTTAAATTTCAGATTTTAAGAGTCCTGTAGGTAGAATCCCTACTTTCTGTTTCTTCCTATGCTTACCACAGTTTGTCTGCTGCCTCCAGTCATCCATGCTGACTCCTTGCTGCTGACAAGCCAGCACATATTCCTCCAGACTGCGACACAAGGTAGCAACCTCATCTCCTTCCACACACATATCGAACAGGCAGCTCCTATGTGCAACATGAGAAAACATTAATTCCCAGTACATTTGTTATTGGTTGTTTTCATCTGCTTTTCTGCCTGATTCCAAGTTAGTTTTGTTTTCCAGTACCTGGCTGACAGGAAACAGAGGAATAAAAGACACCCCAAGCATGTGATTGGCAAGATCAGGTCATTTGTTGTGCAGTTGCTGCTGCTATGTGAGGTGTCCATATAGGATCATTAAAGCTGGAAAAGGCCTTTAAGATCATCAGGCCCAACCTTTAACCTAACTCTGCCAGGTTTACCACTAAACTATGGTCCTAAATAGAACATTTTCCTCATAAGCAGTCTAAGCCTCTCTTGGACCAAGCAATAGAGAGTTATCTGACTTAACAYAGTAAGTTCTTTGCTCTCTGCTCCTGTTTCAGGAAAAATCTTGCTTATAAAGCACTTTTTCATGCTGCTAAGTGTTACAGCTGAACTTCACACTTCTTTCAATAAATGAATACCCTCCCCATTCCCATGTGCCTTGAATGTTGACACAGAATTCTGTTTTATCTAGTGTTTGTTTATTGCCAGTGCTACCTTCTCAGTTTTGCTCATCATTTGAGTATTCATGGTCTCATGATTTTCAGAGGCGTTGAGATCTAAGATGAATGGAATCTGCAAATATGCAGCACCTCAGAAAAATCAGGGCAATCCCTAAGGAGGTAGAACAGGCTGCCCAACCAAATTCTAGACTGAGGAGAAAAGTAGGCTTGTGTTAAGAATCAGGAGATACATCTATATCTACATCTGTATATCTATATCTGTATCTATATCTGTAATATATATGTATAATATATAGATATAGATATAGATATAGATATAGATATAGATATAGATATAGATATAGATACAGATATAGATATAGATATAGATATACACATTGAAGGGAATGGTCCACTTTGGACCATTTGGTTTCAGATACTGCTAACATTCTTCTCATAGATAAGAGGGACTTTGGAGTGGGCATTATGTGTCTTTAAACATTAAGCATAACTATGTAACTAAAGAAAACTGGCAGCTACTTGGCAAATTTGTGACTGATGATATTTGAAGAATGAAAGAYGAACGTGGGGACAAATAGAGCTCAGAATCAGGTATGTTGGAATTGTGTATGTAGGAAGCAGAGCAACCTTGAAACACAGCAGAGAGAACTTCCTTGAAGATACCAGGTTGTTACTCTTCACTAATCTGGTTTTTGTACTTCTCCATGAAAAATTCAAGAAGTGTCACTGACAGCTTCAACCTTTGGTTATGGCACAAAACAAATTTTATGAAGCTAGAACTGCTACCCAATAGACCCAGGTGCTAAATTCTCACAGAATGTGGGATGTGGATGAGAACTGTAAGTACATTGGAAGTTCCAGGCTACAGGGATAATCCTTAACACTGCTGCTTTATCTGTGTGGGAAAAGAGGGAAGCTGCTTTGTAGAGCTAGCAGAGAAGTGAAATGCTGAATAGATGAAAGAAAAATAATCATAGCTGTTTAAAAATAAATAAGGAGATGTAAGTATATCAATAATGGAATCACTGGGTCCAGTTCTACAAAGACACTTACTGTCCTCAGCTCCTATTAATACCTTGGAGACTCCAGATAACTGAAGATAGTTCTTGTCAGAAACTATTGCCAAAAGGATTTTGCAAGTGGGGAGAACAACTGTCTGCAGTAGACACTTACGTGAAATAGAAATCTGGTGGGACTGCAGAATGACAGATGGCAAAAGGACCATTCAAGTAAGTCAGGATTTGACACCTTGAAGTTGTGTTTTGCTGCTCCAGCTGATTTTCATTGCAGCCTTGGAAAAGGCCTGGATCTGGTTCCTCCTCAGACTCATTTTCTGAGCTGACATCTCGTCTGTAAATTAAGTCATTATGAAATCATCAGTGTTCTGTGTACATCCAGCATTCATGGTACTCCTCTCTAAGTAACACTGCAAGAATACTTCTGCCTTGTGGTCTAAATGTAAGCTTATTTCTCTTTTATGTTTCCTGAATGGGAAGGAGATATAGCAAATCAAAGATGTACTGAAACACTTCCTACCATGTCAGAGATTTATGGATATTTAAAGTAAACAGGATAGCTGTAGTTAACTCTTTGGAAATTCTGCATTATACATGTCTTATCCATTGCCTCCTTCATCCAATCTATTCAACAGAAGTTTAATGTTAAAAGGATGAAGCTGGAATAAAGCCCTTTTTCTTGGATATATGTTCACTTTCACTGAACAACTGGCTGCATGCCTGAAATGCCTGAATTTTCCTATGGGCACAGCCTCCAGAGCCCCTCTATGCTCAACACTGCCCCATATACTGTTTTCTGGCAGACAAATTTTTGCAGACAAAATGTATCCAGACAGCTAATGCAGTTCCATTTACTTTCTGAAAAAGCAATGTGTTAATGGCTAAGCAATTTCCACAGGCTTTCAGAGCAACAGGAAGAAAGGCAGGACCAGGAAGGCAGGAAATCACAAAGAAACAAGAAAAAGCTTTTTCAATGTTGTGTGTGGACTAATTAGCACATAATTTTCCTGACCACAACTATCATGCTCATGTACAGTCAAAAAAATGTCTTTACTTTTTGTGTACCAGCAGAAAAAAAAAAATAGCCATGAAAGCAAGAAAATCAGACTCTTCAAGAACCTTTTATGGGAGGAACTGTGAATTTATATTGATGGGTTTCAAAGCTACCTTCATGTTCCAGAGGAAAGAGTGACACTGAATCAGGATTTGCACTCACTCAGGCCCATCCAGCACATGTATTTACCTTTGCCAGGAACCATGAGCTTGGCAAAGATGTTACTGGTCCCTGTGCCCTAACAGTTGTAATGGCTGTGACACCAAAGAGAGACAGAACTGGAGTCATGCACTGACAGTTCAGGCCTCTTCTGGCCAGATAGAAGGGCCCTGATAGTTCAACCCTATCACCCTAGTGATGAGCAGGAAAAGTCCCTACACACAAACAAAGAGAAGAAGAAAGATAAGATGGAAATGAGACAGTGTAGTTATTCCTAGATGTTAACTATGACTTAATTCACTCAATTCTAGTGGCAGTGCTTGCTGTGGATATTAAATAGAAAATCAAGTACCTGAGACGAGACCTTCTTTTCAGAGGAACTTTCCAGCTTTCACCAAATACATTCACGTTCCTCACCCAAACACCATCTGGATTTGTGAAGTCATTTCTGTATCTCCCATCAAAGTCACCACACAAGCCTTCCACTCTGCTTTTGTAGGTGGTAGCCAGCTTTATGTCTAGGCAAAGTCAGAAGGAAAAAAAGCTGTTACACAGAAATTGTTGCCACTGAGTATATGGAAGAGGTGGAAATCAATGCCAAGTGCCACGTCATGATTCAGATTGCAGGTGGTAATGTGACCTAGGCCTAATACACAGCATAAGAGCACAGCCCTGAACATACCTGTTCATACATGGATTCAGAGTTTCTATGCTCTGCAACATGGATCATGAAAAAGTAATTTTTTCACAAGATTTTATGTAACATGATATCACTGTCTGGGTGCTCTTAGTGCATGCTGTTTACTGCTTTGCAACAAACTGAATGCATCACCCACTTTTTGCCCTTCACTTACAATCCACTTGATCACTGAGAAATAGAATTTCCATAGACAGATATTTGCTTTCTGCAATGGAATTCCTGTTGGAATTTCAGGGTTTAGAATGATTGCCATGCAAATAAATAGCCTGGGACTTTCACCATGCACTCAGAACTACTCTAGCTATATGCTGTTGTAAATCAGGAGTAACTCTGTTTTGAACAGAGGAGGTATCATGTGTCCAGTTTACATGAGTGATTTGTGTATATGCCATGTGAAAGTCCTGGCAAACAGTAAGGAATGGGATTATCTGGAGTAGGCCTGAGAGGAGGCAAAATGATACACTCACAGTGTTTAGCTTGAGGATCTCAGTCCTACAACTGCTGTGGCTGGGTTCAGCTGCCAAAGGGGCAGATCTAGATTTTGCCCCATCATCCCCATTAACATTTTAAAGTGATTTGCCTTTGTTTTTATCATTCAGACCTTACTTAACATAAAAAAAAWGTCTGACAGTCTGACTCTACATCTTATTTTTCCTAAGTTCAGTGGGATCCAAATAGAGAAATTCCAGTTTTGTGGGTTTTTTTCTGGTTCCTGGGAAACACTTCTTTCTGGTATTTTCTGGTTATTTTCTGGCATTTTATATCACAAAGGACCAAAAGTGCAAAGGATGAAGATCTTAAATTTTGCCTTGGGTTTAGCCCTCCTCTGGAATGAGAACATTTTTGGGGGCAGTGCATAAATATTTCTGCACAGTTTTTTGGTATCACTTACCTGCATTTTGATTGCCATCAAAGCTCAGGTATAAGCCAAAATCTGTCTCCAGGTAAATTCTTCTTGTTCTCTGATATATACGAATACCTTCATGAGGTCGAACAGGGGGCCACACCCTCACACCATCCAACTAACAAGGAAGGAAAAAATTAAAATTCATTATATATAAGCCAAATTAAAATCTGATTTCAGTACAGGTCAATGCTACAATCCAATACTTCTCTAGTTTTAGGATAAATATATCAGATAATTTAACAGCATTTATTTTTTTAAGTTAACAAAATCATGTATTGAGGAAAGTGATCTGAACACAACATTTTCATATCATTAAAAGAAATTTCTACTATTGAGCTAAAAATGTAATATAGCAGCTATATATGCTCTTACACCAATAAAGAAGGAAGGAAATTAAATTATCCTAGCATAAAACAAACCTTTCCTCACTGCTGATAAAAATTGGTGTGGCTTTATTGTAAGCCTTGGGATATTTGGGATTTCATTGCTAAAACTATATCTATTGATTTATTTGTTTGATGTAGAATTGCATCTTTCATAGCTATGGAGAAAAAGGACTCCACACAACTGAAAATCTCATTTGCGGTTGCCTCACAGCACTGCTGTAATAATACAGTTCACTTTGATACTTTAATTCTTCGAAAGGAATGTCCATTACTCAAAAGTGTTTTCCTCCAAGGGAGTGCCTTCCTCTGTGCTCTGCAGTCAGAGAGGGACTTACCAGAACCTGTTTGTTCTGCCTGAATCGCACTGTGTGGTTGTAAACATTGATGAGCATCTCTTTCAGGTAAGTAATATGTCGACTTCCACGGAGAGGATAGTTCATGCCCTCAATGCTGAACTGTGTCAGAGTGTCAGGCAGGTCAGGGATGGTCTGAGCCAGAATATATGTGTACTTCCCTTGAAAGTGGTGCACCAGTCCATCAAAGGTGATGTAGTGTGGGTCACCCATGACCTGGCATTTCCCAAAACCTGCAGGGAAAGACCTTCATTACTCTCCAGTCTAAATGTGCCTGTGCCAGATGCCATGCCTGGTTTGGTCTAAATTGTTAGAAAAAAATGACTGCTGCTAGCATGCAGGTCTGAAARTAAAGATGAGTGCTCAGGCTTCACTCTAGTGAATGGACACTCAAATGGAGAGATGGACAGAGAAACTCATTCCTCTGCTGAGAACCACTGTGAGCCAACTGAATTGAAGCAGAACATTAGAGTTTATGAAATTTATTGAGACTAAGTTGTGCACATTGGCCCTCTGCAGAGGAATGACTCTGACACAAGCGGGGCTTGAAGTGGCCTACTAAGAGATGTTTTCATAACCTCTGCCATATGTTGTTACAAAATTGAAAAACAATGTTTAATTTTTGTTGACTCGGTGCTGTCACTGATTTCTAAACCGATTATTGGATTTACCAGACCTAACAATCAGATTCAGTGACTATCATCTATGTATTGTTCTTGATCACTGGGCACAGAGTAAATCATTAAGCTAGGAGCTAGGCACAGGAAGGTTATCCTTAAAACTCCTGGGGTGCCTCTGCTCAGATATTTTGCCAAAATGTAGCAGGGGGACACTGGATTTACCTTATGCTTTTGTCTTGATCCTCAATACAGTAGGACTGATGCTGTGCTATTCTTCAAACTTGAAGTGTAGGGACACTATGCAACAAGCTCTCTCCTAATCAACCCAACCTACCCACAAAATATGGGATTAACTTTGCCTAGCCAACACAAATGTTGAATGAAAAGCACCAAAGTACTCTGACTGGCCTGTCATATATCTGTCCTGATCTGCTCTGTCCTGGTTTTGCTTATTGGTTAGTTTTTTGTTTTGTTGTTTGTTGGTTTTTTTTTTTTTCCCCCTGTTTTCAAATCAACCTACAGTGGAAAAAACAGGGTTGTTGTGATAGGATGCACAAACTGAGTTTTGGGTTCAGCAGATGCAGTGGGGATTTTTTAAAAGAAATTTTATTCAAACTAGTCAGACTGAACTGTCAGATTTCTAGATACAAGTAAATTATACCCAGCTATCCATTTCCCTCTACAAATTCTCAGCATGGAATAGGAACCTTCTGTTATGAGAACTGAGGCCTTTTTGTATTCAATAACATGTCAACAAAACAGCCAGAGTTGCCTTCTTCCCCCGTGAAAGAATGGAATTGCCATGAAAGAAAGTATGTACACCCACAGCCTCCCTCCTTCTGCAGCCCTCAACTGAACCCCAAGTGAAGGCCTGCTTGCACATACCTGTTGGATTGCACTTGTGTTTTCCATCTTTGATCACGCAGGTTTCTCTGGAATCACAGCTGTAGCTCTTGCAACTGATGACACCATTCTTCTGGCACTGGCATTTTTTGGTGCAGTGTGGAGTTATCCATGTTTCCCCAGCCTGGACACAAGTTGTGTTAATAATACGTTATCAAGGTGCTCAGCTTTGCAGTGCAGTGCAAGTTCAATAGCCATGGGTGTGAACACTAGCAAGGTGAAACCTTGTCCAGTTGGCAATTCCACAACTGCTTGATTAAGTGTATTCTCACCAAGAGCCTGTGAGAGGGGATCTCAGTCCATTTATCTTACCATCTTCAACATGAGAATTTGAACTGGACTAGCATAGACTGCCTGAATAATTCTGACTGTTTTAAAATAGGCCTCAGTTTTGGCCTCAGGTGCAAAGTACCAAGCAAGCTTCTGTATCTCCTAATACCCAAGGCAGCAGCTTTTACTAATCAGATGAAAAGTGTTTAAGAGGTAGATCCTGAAGTCTTTGAGATCTCTCTCTCTTTCATATTAAGGTGGACAGGACACCAATTTTCTACAAGTTTTGAAGTCAGGGATTTGCTCCACAAACTACTTACACTGTAGTAATTGTTGTCATCATCTGTGCAGCCACAACTGCTGAGAGGCACACAGTTGCCATTGCTGAGGACATAATTATCATCACATTCACAGCCCTCTGTGCACTCTTCTGTCTTCTCACAAAGGGAAGAGGCAAAAATGTCACTGCACGTTGATGGGCAGGCAGAGACACAGTCTTTGTAGTGGCTCCGGGATGGGCACGGCAATGCTGTGTGAGAGAATAGAGCCAGCTTTATTGAATACATTTACAAAGTGCACTGCAAGCACTGAAAGCTACACCTTGGCCTATGGAATGGTAGTATAGAACTGCTTTTTAATAGCTGATTTTGATCATCAGCTGTTTTTTATTTTTTATATTTTACTTAAAAAATAATCAAAACAACAAAAACAAAACAAAGAATGCTCTCTGGAACTGCTTATTCAGTTTTATTAGAGACATGGCTGAACCATCTGGCACTAGATTACTCAGATTCAGTATTCCGTTCAGCTGCAAAGGCTTCTTTGAGCACTGCTAGAAATGAGATTCTCAAAGGCAAATTCCTTAAAATATTTAACCCTCCATTGATGCAAACCAGGTGTAAATTTAGTTTAACTACAAACATACAAGAGCAGCAGATACACATTGTCAGACTGCAGGTTCATCTAGCTCTAAACCCTATTTAGGTTTAGTGACTAGACATGCATAACAGGACAGTTCAAGAAACAGTGTAACATGACAATATGGCTACCAATGCCATTATAACTCCACATTAATATCCATAATTTGTCTAGTTCTGAGTTATCTCTGGGTTTTTCTGAAGGTGAACACAATTCAATGCAGTAATGGGATCATGATAGTAGAATTGCATTTTGTAAGAATTTAGATTTAATTTTCTTTTACATAACTTGTTCACCTAATTCTGCTAATTTTTGCATGCTGTCAGTCATTCAGGTGTCAGATTTTTCACTTGTGTACTTACGACAGAATGTGCTATTCCTCCATTTAATGGTGATTCCATGATTCTTGCAGGTGTCCACATAGACTTGAACTATGTCGCAGAGAGCAGACTTCATACCATCATACTGGCACATATCGTAGATGCAGATCTCTATGAAGTCATCAGGGTTGACTAGACTGTGGCATACTTTGAATTTGTCTGATTTTAGAACATTGCACTGTCTTTCAATGACTTGTTTATTCTCAGCAGTGCAAGGAGGATCCTCATCTTCTCTCAAGTCTGGCAAACAACTGCAAGAAAGCACAGACACAGGCTGCTATAAGACAGACTGAAACTGAAAAGTTTCTTTCCACTGAAAAGCAGAAAAGGCTGCRGGCTATGACTTTCTTCTGTCAATGGATGAAAGACTGGGCAGAAGTGGACCTGCCTGGCAACCACCATGCTCTGTCTGACACCTGTTACTCTCTTTGAACTTGACCCTGACTAGAGGATTGTCTTCACAGCTTGACCTTGGATCTGTCTCATCACYGCAAATTTCTATGTGGTGACCTGAACTGAGCCAGGCTGACCTTGGCTTCCATCTGTGGGGCTTCCCTGGTAGCCTTGCTCAGGGAGAGTGGGATGGACCCTGGCTGGTGAGGCCACAGTTTTCTCAGCTGTGTTGTCACATGTGGCTCCCTGTCTGCCAGGGAGAAGCTGGCCCTCACCATTCCCCAGCACCATCAGCTTGCTCTGGGTGTTATCGGTGTAAAAGAAGTCCACACTGTGGATTGCCCAAAGACCCATTCTCCAAGTGTATACATAGATTGATAGAACAGCTGTGGTTTTCCTCTGGCCTGTGCAGTGGTTTCCTGTGGGGATGGCTGTTTTTTGAGCTACAAATTCAAAAAGAGAAAAGTCTGGTATACAGTGCTTATATGTTACAAAGTAGCAGACAGTCAAAACAATTGAAAACAATTCACTGTGTTCCTGAAGCAAGATGAGAGGTATGAAAATTATTTTAAATTTACCCTTTATCACTGTCTTCCTCCACTTCCCAGCTGTTTCCAAACTCTGGGGCAGGGACAACTGTGCCATTGGTCAAGGACAGATCATCTTCACGATTACCATTGAAATTGCCACACATGCCATGCACCTGTAGATGAAAAAGAATCATGACCTAAGCATGACCTCTTTGCATCAACTTCCCGAATAACTTCTTATTCATTGCCCGTGAAATAATGTGGCTAAATCACCACCAACAGACAATACTGTACCAGAAATTTCAGACATTCTGACTGCATCCATGGAGAAACAAAACAGAAATTCCAGTAAATCTGTGATTTCCTAAGGCTTCAAGCTGTTTATTTCTCTAAGTTTAGAAGCATTCCCCTAGACAGGTAATTTTCTTTAACTACCCCCTTGGAACACAAAGAAATGGTTGTGAAGAGAAAAAATAGAAAGGAAAAAGATTACATGTGGTACAATACAGCTAAAAAGAAAGATGCAACAGCAAAACACAGGAATAAAAGGAACTAGAAGTATATGCACAAAGCAGCAGTTTTGAAACAACAACAGGTGTTCGTATACTAAATCTTACCTGTGAGAAGTAAGAGCGTGGGAGGGTGATTTCCAGATGGTGATTGCCATCATATTTCACTATCACACCAAAGCCAGTTTCCACTACTATAAATCTGCCAACATTTCCAATGGACACGCCTGGCAGTCGGTTCTGCACTGGGGTGTAGACTCTCTCATTGTTCAGCTGGAGAGACATGTCATTTGTCAGTAAGGATGTTGCTCCATGAAAGCTCACAATCTAACTTCAGTGCTGAAGTTTTCTCTGTGGCAGTTTTTAGCTCTTTACACTTCCACTATTGCATATTCCAGCTATGGGTTGCAGGAATCAGCCTTTCAGCTGAGGAGGGCTGGGCAGGATTTGTATCCTGTGCTTTTAACAGAGCTAGAAAGATCCCTGGTAGTGGGCAAGCTTTTTCTCACCCATGGGGCAGATTCCCTGCCTCCAGTACTGCCATGGCTCCCCATGTTACTCTTGGCTGATACAGTATGACTTGCTTGTTATAGGTGATTGGGTTGATAAAAGCTGTTGAAGTGGGGAGTCCCATATTGTAATTCAGGCAACAATTCAATATGGAGGCCCTGGGTTTAATCTCTAAGATATGGACAATAGAACAGTAAACCCAAACCAGAAGCCTTGGGAACTACTGAGAAATTATATTTCTTCCTGGCATCCACTTAATGGGGGTGCTCACAATGTTAAGCATGTGCATATATGTTCCTTAGGAAACATGAAGATCGTTTTTCCTACAGCTATTCCAAGTGAGCTAATTTTAAGATACTTCTTGCCAGGAAAAAGCACCACCACTTACCAGGATTCCTTGGTTTTTCTGAAGGGTGATCCGTACACCATGCACATCTATGTAGACTTCTTTCAGGTATGTGGCCCCTCTTAATCCTCTGTCTTCATTCTTGCCAAGTATGGTTATAGGGATGACATTGGTGGCAGTGTTGACAACCTCAACCAAAGTGTAGGTGCAGGTTCCCACAAAAGTGTACTTCATTCCATCAAAAGTGAAATAATGGGGATCTCCTACCACTTGACATGTTGCTTGACCTGAAGGTGAAAAAGTTATGTAAGAATTTTGYACTGGATTCCACCATGGATTCAGCTAGCCAAAGCAGTTTGCATTAGTGTAGCAAGCTCATCCTGATCATTATTACGTGGGCAAACTTTCAGAGAGGCATTTCAGGTTYGTGCCAATGACATGTTTTTGTAAACAAGAGGTTTCCAGAAAGCATCTCCTAAATTTAGTTTGCAAATTACATCCAAAATAAATTTTTGTATACGTTTCTATATGCTGTTGTAGCTGTAATTTATAATATAGTTGAGAGTAATACAAAGCTTTTCTACTTATCTAAATAAAAACACATAATTAACTGTATAAATACATGTAAATATAAAAGCAAATAGAATTGCATCTATATAAATCAATACATAATGCGCTTGTCATTATGCAGGCCCACAGAAATACAATTATCACAGAAATGCAACCAATTTCAAAGCTTTCTGCACTGGTGATGTGGGACTTGAATTTTCATTATCAGGACAAATAGAATTCAAGCAACCTTGCAATCTTTTGGGCAGCATCAGTTTTTGCTGATATCCACTACAACAGGAGGGCAGCTGTGCTTGCAAGACAGAACATCGTGCATTTTCATCTTAGCACTGGCASCAGTCAGTTGGGACTTCTTTACTATCCCATATGAAAATATATTTATAATAAAGCTAAGGAAAGAAGAGGATCTAATTATGGAATTGACATTGGGGTTGTTTTCAGGCAGGACTCACCATTGGAATGACAGCCCAGCACACCATCCTGAATACTGCACTCCTCTTGGGCTCCACACTCCCAGGCTTTGCATTCAATGATGTTATTGGTCTTGCAGGTGCAGCGCTCAGTGCAGGAGTAATGGGTGAACCAGCTTTCATTCAGCTACATGGGAAAAAAGAGTGTAGAAGTATATATTGTAAGATAAATARGAAGGTAAAACCATAAGGGAAAATCAAATTATTAGTATTTGAATGTGCATGATATATAATCATTCGGGTCATTGTAACCATGCAGTTTATGGACCAAGAAAGCTGGCAATATAAGTCTATTTTGAAATTATTAATGGTGTAAATATTAATTGTGTATTAATTTTTAAACATGTTTTTCCCCTCACAGTGATAAAGATCCCCTGTTTTTGGCTTTTTACTTTTATTCTTTAAATATCTGATGTAACTTGCCTGGTGATACTGGTTTTTTTCATCAACACAACCACAGTTGCTCTCTGGTACACATTTGTCTCCACTCAAAACATAGCCTTCCTTACAGAAGCAACCTTCCACTGGCAGAGAACTGCAGGAATCAGCTGCTGAGATGTTCAAACAGGTAGAGGGACACCTAGTACCACAGCTCTTGTAGATGCTGCCTCCAGGACAGGACATTGCTAAATAAAGAGAATAAAAAAAAGATCACTCAAATGGGCAAAATCATAATAAAGGTTTTCCTGATGCTTTCACTGTTTGCTCCTGAAAATATACAAAATGACTGTTAGAAAGTCTGACGAGAGTGCTCAGTATGGACCTTTTTCTGCTGATTTAAAGGCGTAAAGTGACCCAGTTATGGGAATAGAAGAATCGTTTGCCATACCAGCTGATATGTCCCCATTACTGTAGTTACTATTTGAGCATCTGCTATATATTCCAAAATAGAACTAAAAATCACACTCTTGTCTTTCACTGAGACTCCTTGAGAACAATATACTTTCACACCCCTCCTGCTTATGGTAGAACTATCACTCAAACCATGGTCCCCAGGGATAACATTACATTTTACAGAAATCTCAAAGCATTTGTCCATTTCTGTCATCCAAAAARAACATAGAAAAACATGGCTTTGGCTGGATTCTGTTATAAATCACTACATATGATTCTCATTTATTTCTGTCCCYACAACAGGATCTCTTAGTCCTGTCAGACAATTACAGCCCACATCTCAAGTCATCTAGCCAGATTTCCTTCCCTTGGTGAGGGCCTTAACTGTGTTTTTATTTGAATCACTGATGAAGAGAGCACTTGAGAGTCAATCTTTCTGATGTTACTGACTTTTCTCTATTACTATAATGAAGCCATAGATATTTAAGTCCTGGCCTATAGCCTCAGACTATGGAGTCTGTATGTYGGCAGCTTTAATCTGATTTGGAGAGTTAAACACCCATTTCTTGTTCTATCTTCTTTTTATATAGGAATTCTCTGTGCTCTGTCCTCTCAGGGCTGACTTGCTGAGTGCTTTATCATCCAATTCTTTTTCCAAACTGACCAGCTCCTAGAACCTATCCTTTYTTTAATGGTTTAGTTTAAATGCAGAGCTAATTGTTGATCACATAAAAAAAAATTAAAAAAAAAAAAGGAAAAGAAAAAAGGTGCAGATCTGCAAAAGGTAATCCAGTGGTA
>QVAJ01000020.1:0-91612 GCA_003546035.1 Mixornis gularis
GCAGATACCTGTCTTTCAAACCAAGACACTAAGTCTGTCAGACTGACTCATTCAGAGAAGATGAAAGGTGATGTCCTCTTAAAAAATGCCTATTTCCATAAACCTCCAAATCAGGAAAATAAAGGATTATGGTGAAAATTCCCATTGCTTAAGGAGAGGAGAGGAATTAAATAAGAAAGCCATAGACAATATAAAAGAATGGACTTGTTCTTATTTTGATGTCTTTTTTCTTATTTTTTTTTGTTTTCTTTTATTCCCCTACCCTGCACTTGGTATGTCTGCTATGATGTAATTGTAGCATTAATTATAGCAAAATCTTTCTGCCTTTTGATTGGGCACTACAGTGCCAATTTATGGGATCTGTTTTTATAAGCTGAGGAATGAGTTGGGTGGGAAAAATGTTGTATCACCTCAAAATCAGACTGTGCTCATATGTTATGAGGTTAAAGTGTTGTAAGACTTCTTCCTGATAGCCAACTTGTATGACTCAGGATTGAATAATGTTGATGTTAAAAGGTCTGATAGGTCTGTTCTTCCAAATGAGATCTGGCTAGTCAGGCAGTCATCAGTTCATTCCTAGTGTATAACACAGTGACACAAAGACAAATAACTTGGTGAAGGAGCCCTGAGAGTGGCTGTGGAATTACCTAATTGTGGATAAATAGGAGTAGAGGTCATCATCATCCCAGCTTTTACTAAATTTAGGTTGACTACTTAAGAAAGGAAATAGTTTTCAAGAAAATGTGGAATGCTCACCAAGGAGTTAGGTGATGGAAAAATGAAGGATCATAAAGAGGCTTTATATTCTACAGTGCTAAGCTGAAGGATAGCCAAAAACTTTTCTGATTGTGCAGCAGCAAACTGTAAGAGTCCCTATTGGGTCACCAGAATATAGAAATTTAGAGACCAAAGAAAGACATTTCTTGAAAATACAAGTGTAAAAAATGCATATGTGCTCTTCTATGTACATACCCTAGACAGAACAAGACACATAAAGTGAACAACATCTGACTGTTGTTCAAGAAAATGTGGAATGATTGTGAACAACTAGTTTCAAGTGGATTTAAAAAAATAAAATAAAACCATAGATTAATTTTAGAAAGAATGAATACAATTCTTAAGAATCACATCCAAAAGTTCCTGTCTCTTTTCCTTTCCACTGCCAGCATCCTTTCTCCCTTTTATCAGCCTTCCCTAAACACTTTTTCCTTCCTTAGCATGCAGTCACTCAAACAATTGGCTTAACATTTGAGGAGAGGATGGAAGCTCTAGGGGAGAAGGCAAAAGAGTAAGATAAGAAGGAAGAAGAAAAAAGAAGCTGAAACAAAGGATTGAAGGAAGAGAAACTAAAAAATGCATTACAACCAACTTGACATATTTTCTTCCAGTAAGTCTGTTTTAGGAGACCCAACGCATTTCTGGACACCTGAGTTTCCCTAAGATCTTCTTGTGCAAAAGAAGAATAAAGTTGGACTGACAAGTACATGAACAACAATCCCTTTACAGTGTAAAACAAATAAAAATCCACTTATTTACTCTGATCCTGTCACACAAAGTGAGCAAAATCCACTACCTTAAAAGTAAGTAAGGCCAGGTAAATTTAAAACTAAATAAATTATATTGAATGCCATTTGGTGTTAATTTCTTTGACACATTGGTTCAGTGTTACATCCGGCTTATTTTTTTCAAATTGCTAAATATATCTATGACAAATGGTGACTTCTGTGTTGAACAAATTGAGAAGTACCAGCCCACGTCCTGCACCATAATTAAGGGGCAGTAATTTGTGACAGATTGGAGGGTTTCTTACGCCAATATGCACCTCTGGATATCACTTCTGGCTTATTGCAGGGACTTTGGGGTGGGTATGTTGTGTAATTAGAGTGGTTTGTAGAGGGCTCCTTAATCCTCTGTCCCTCACAAACAAGTGGCATTAGAAACAATGTTGAGACTACAGAAAATCACCAGTTTGGAGATATGTCAGTCACATCAAATTACAAACCCAGATGAGGATTTCAAGTTGGAAAACAGATTTTATCTGGGGGAGTCCGGTTCCTCAGTGATATGTACTGAGCTGAGAAGTGGATTAATCTGCAGAGGTCTGAAGACAGATGGAGCTGGCAAGGCTTGCACAAGATTAGCTTGAGAAGCACAACAAAGCTTTGATTCAAATCCTGTTGAGAGTATCAGTGGGAATGAACCCATGGATGTTAAAGAGCTGTGGGTCAAGCTCCAGGTATGTACTGCAAATAAAGTTAGTTATTTAGTCCTAACTATTGGGCCAACATGCCCAAACGATAAGCATGTCTCCTGTGTGCTTAAGAATTGAAGGGTTTGGGTTTTGAAATCTGTGGTTTCTTGGATTTCTTTGAGGTGTGAGACTTGTCTTTTCTCTTTTGTTGTTGCTGTCTGGGATTTTTTACTTCCCAAACATTACAGAGACAGAATTTTGATCTTCAGAGGTCAATACCAGTATGTATTTGTGTATGTATGTTTGAGGAAACCTGAGTCAGAAGAGAGAATATAAAGAGACCAATAAAAAGAAAAAAAGAATTAAACTGCCAGTCAGACCTCAGTTGCTTTTTAGTCACTAGCTTCTTGATGCTCTGTTAAATAGCAATTTATTAAAATTTAAATTTGAAAACAAGTATTTCACAATCTGCTTTTTAACCAACTTAATTTTTTTTTTTTTTTGAAACAGTGAGACAGTGTTGATGTGATTATGGCAATAAATTATTATGGGCTGAAACAAAAAAGGGAATATTTACATTGCATTTTGAAAACTGTGAAACTTACAGTAAGTCTGCGGTTCCAATACCAGTAAATAGCTCTTATTATATTACAGAATAGCCATTCTTTGTCTGGAGACTGAAAGCAGAAATTGAAAAATATGGTTCATATATGAAAAAATTTTTTAAAAATGTCTCTCAAGGTTATATTATGCAGTGAAATAGCTGAAACAAAAAAAAAGTTCAACAAGTACCCTATTTCAGGGTGTGATGAGTGATATGACACAGCAAGCTGGATCAATGTGTATTGCACCAAAACCAATGATGTATGAACCAGGTGAATTCAGATCCATTGCTCCATGTGGGCTACATCACTGCTATGATAGCAGGCCCTTGCTCATTGTAAAGCTTGGGATATGCAGAATGATCAATCCTTTAAGTTGTTACACACTGTTTTTTAGGTCTACTGAGACTTAGCAGTCATCTATTTTCTTTTGGCATCATGATGCCATTTACCATGCAGCCCAGGGTCTGGTCTCCAGGCTGTGCTGGCTTATCTCTCACCTCCACAGTTCTGTTATGCTAAATGATAGTAAGAGTGCCCAAAGAGAATGACATCTCAAAAGGACTCCTGAAATATCTTGTGCTTAGATAGAGTGGTGATGAGTGCCTGGGAGGATCTAACTCCAGTAGTACACGGAGAACTGACTTTCCTCAGTGGCCAGGTGTTGGGACCGTGAGGAGAGAGGTGGCAACATGTTTACTGAGCACTGGGTCACTTTGAGGTCCTACTGGTATTGCTCAGGGCTTTAGAGATTGCTCAAGTGTTTGCAGGAAGGAGGAAAGCCTGGCTCAAAATCAGACTGCCTGCAGGTAATCATCCTCACCCTTGTGATGTTGTAGGTAATCCTGCAGTGCTCCAAGAGTCCTCAAGACTTGGATGTGGCACTTGGCCTACAAGATCTTGGGTTTGATAAACCTCAGAACCTCAGGCCTGGTGCCAGCCCTTTCCTGGAAAGTCATAGGAGGGACGTGCTGAGGACCTGGGCTGTGTGAGGAAGCAAGAGAGGGATTCAGCCACTGCAAGGCACAACTAATGTGGTGCTTGGCTGTCTCAGGATGGAAACTGCATGTGGAATTCAGCTACATGATAAAACACAGCTTCAGCTTTTTGCATGTATCTGTGTAAATATGAGCTAATATCTAAGATCTTGTCATAGTGGAAAACTCATCAATGCAGTCAGTGGAGGGTGGCAAAAGAGCTGGCTTATCTGAAACAGGCACTTACTCCCTATATGAAGTACTCTTGTGTCTGCTGTTTGTATGCTTCATGTTGAAAAGCCTTCATCAAGGTGTTAACCTCCTCTTGTGCAACAGTACCAACTTCATTTGAAGTGCCTTTAATTCCAAAGGGGTACATCACATCCTTAAAAATAACTCAGTAGAGTAACCACCTGTTCCTCAGCTGAAGGAACTCATGTAGTAAGATTGAAAGTGTGTGTAGTTACACTGCTGAGGTTCCGAGACCACTGCCATTGGAAAAAGACCTGTGTAAACCCATACGTCCGTGGGGGAGTCTGCTGAAAGGAGCTGTGTGCTGACTCTATCAGAGGAAACATCTTGTGATGAACTGCATGATTCGAGCTTGACTGGAAGGAGCTGGATTTATGTCCTTAGAAAAGAAGATTTCTTTTGTCTTGGCAGAATGATGTGGCAGGTATGTTTGTATATCTCTGAGAATGTTTCCACTGTCATGGAAAATGAGTGGAGACCAATTCATTCCCTTCTGAAATGCCCATTGTTCCTAGTACCATGTTCCTTTAGTGGATTTGTGTATCCTCTAGAGCTGTTTTACAGAAAGGAAGATTTTTATAAACAATCATCTCTTTATCTTGACGAGTCTCTTGAAAATGTTGCAAATAGTTTTGTGTCTACAAAGGATCAATCACTGAACAAAGAGAGACTGATTCATCTTTCTAATTGACATATAAGTACAGCAGTCTGAAAATTGACAAGATGTTGTTTAAGCACTAGCAAAGGGT
The DNA here is from genome assembly GCA_003546035.1 of Mixornis gularis. Classification (NCBI taxonomy): domain Eukaryota; kingdom Metazoa; phylum Chordata; class Aves; order Passeriformes; family Timaliidae; genus Mixornis; species Mixornis gularis. The sequence continues at coordinate 4,772 of QVAJ01000020.1, forward strand.
ACTCTCTTTCTCTGTTAGTTTGAATAAGAAAGATGGTTTTTAACAAGGGGAGAGTTGGCAAAGTTTGGTCTATAGCACATTATTAATTCTGCAACTGAGATGCAGATTATTAATTCTGCAGGTGAAATGCCATTCAGGATTTTCATAATACTCGCTTCTAAGTCCTTTTAGAAGCAGACTGAGAATTTTCTTTTGGATTTTCCCTAGATAGGGAAAGAACTAAATTTGCAGCTATCCAAGATGGTTTCCCAAAGGCTCCAGTAAACAGAGAGTAATAAAAGGGTGTCACCTTTTAAATTACTTTCCTCTTCAGAAGTGCAGGAAGGAAAAGCATAATATAGATTGTGAGCAGTGGACAAGAGAATTGAATGAAAATATTGAATGAGTGAAAAATTAAGGCACTAAGATTCAGTAAGATCCCTATGAATTGTTTCTGTCTGATGTATGAGAGTAAATTTAAGGATGAGTCCTGTGTTAAAAAGGCCTGAGAGGCCAAGGAATAGCCCAGAGTGAAATAAGTGCCATATTGATGAGTTCTTTCCTCAATGGATAGAAGAGAATAACTCAATTGAATTTAATGGGGTTTTTTTTCCTATTTAAGTCTAATTTGTATTTGTTTTCCAATACTGGTTCATCTTTTGATTAGTAGTGTAAAGTACTATACACAGAATTGTCTCTCTGCTTAGTATGTTATCTTGGTAAATTGCAAGTATCTTGGTACATTAGTCTATTTTCATATTTTAATATTTTCAGAATTTCAGTTTAGATTTAATAATTTAATTCTTCTTTAGTTTCCTTTTCTAACCCTCTAGGGGTAAAATTTTGGCCCCGCCAAGGTAAATATCAAAACCTGTGTTGACTAAAGTGGGATTCAAATCTTCAAGAAAATTCTACCCCTTAAGGTAAGGAGGTAGGATTAAGGGGCAGGGGAAGAGATATCTTTTCAACTGAACACTTACAGGGACAGGTTTTTTACCTGTGTGTATGGGTAATTTTAGGGCAGTTCAGATGCATAAAGCAAGAAGTTTTACTTAAATATTTCTGAATAGTTTTGAAAGAGACAAGTTGCATGGTGCTCATCACCTAATAATGTCTAAGGTAATGGCACCTAATAATGACAGCCAGCCATGTAGCTGTAAGAGAACAATTAAATTCTTTACTGAATCAAAGCAATAATGCCTTTTGCATTGCCCTACACATTTGGGTTTAATCAGTCTCTGGCAAATGGTTAAAATGCTACGTTGACAGGTCTTTCACTTGATTTTAAACCCGAATGTTTACAATTTGGTTTTCATTTCTAATATACATTCTTGAGGGATGGACAATGCAATAGGGAAGAAGGAAAGTGTTTTCTGTGAAAAACCTGATAAAGTTGAGGTACCATTTTAAAAGAGATGCAGAAGAGCAGTACTGCTTGTCCATGGTGGCTTTCATGAGTCACATTATTCTTTCATGATATTGCAGCGAGGAGATGCACAGAAAATGCTTTGCTTACAGGAAGGCTGGGAGTGAGTTCTGTTAAAAATTACTATTAGCTGGTCTTTTACAGCAGCAAAGTATCTGGATCACTTTGTAACTTCTGACTTTTTAAATCACTTTCCTCAAAACTAAGGAATATTAGCAATGTATTTGGCAACTCCCAAGAACAATCAAGTGATAAGCTTGACAGGTCTAGAAAAAGAAGAAATCTCAATGGCTATTATTCACCTAGTATTATTAGACTGAACAAGCCTGAACAGCAAGATGTATGATTGACCAGATTATTTTGAGAGGTTTAATGCAAATAACAATAAATAACAGCAACCATTACTTAAATGGCATGGTTAAATGGAATAGCATTATGGCACTGCTAAGCAAAATCGTCATTCACCAAGGCTTGCACTGAGCTGGAAAGAGTATTACCATCATTAAAATAATTAAAAGTATGTAGAAGTATGAGGGAAAACCTGAAGTCCCTCACTGAAAGTGTATGGTGCTAATTTCAACCAGATGAATCTAAAAGTAAGGATTTGATAGCACACCTAAATTGAAATTACTGGATGTTGCAAATGTTTGGAGTTTTTCTTCATCAAACTTTTTTTAAAAAATATTGCTATTTCATGTAAATTATTTATTTAAAGTCACCTCAATTCTTGAGGTACTGCAGGACATGAAGTCTCTGTGATGATGTTTTTCTCATTTAAATACGAAAATAATAACCCTCTGTCTTTTTCTTTGCAGTCATTGTCATCACAGTAATGAAAACAGAGAGAAACCACCTGTTGGGTTGAAAACAGCTCAGCTGCTGAATAAGAATTAATAATGTTAAAGTACTGTAAAGGGTTTGCTGCTGTTTGATAGGTTTTAATCTCCCTTGAAGAAACTTTAAAATTATTCTCCATCTCTACACGGCTTTAAAGAATAGATTCTTTCAGCCTTCAAGGAGAATAGATGTCTTTGTTTTCTTTAGTGATTTTAAGTCTAGAACCCAAACCATTTTGTGTCCCCAGAGTACAGCACACCATAGCTTTCTATGCTGTGACTCCAGTCCAATGGACTTGAACGGAGCTACTTTGTCCTTTTTCTTGTTGTTGTTGTTCAGCTTTCTGTAACTGCTAAGATTGTTCCTAATGGAGCCCAAAGGACCTTATATGTTCATATAGAGCATTCATCAACCTGTGCAGTTGTTTTCAACACTAATCAATGTTACCTCTCAAAAATCTTCTTTTGAGGAAAAGGATCTCTTGGTTGTGGGGAAGGGTTTGTTCAGTTTTGAAGATGCATAGATAAATCTTTACTAATATTCTTGGGTTTAGTGGCTGTCTTGCTGTTCTGCACTCAGTGGTTCCTGTTTCTGTTTTCCATCATATTACTATCCATGTTTTCAAGGGGAAAAGCTTTCCAGCGTTCTCTGTTAATGTTTCACTGAAAGTAGAATGCTTAATACATGTGGGCTTAATGGGGTCAAAATATACAATTACACTACTTTTCATTCTGGTTCTTAATTTTTAATACTTCAGTGGTAAAACCTCTGCTTTGTCTATTTAAACAGGGCTCTTTAACCTTTCAAAGTGTAAAGAAGTCTTGGTAAAGGCATGGATTCAAGGTCAGAGTTCCAGACTGGGAAAGATATAAACATTGCTGTATTTCCAATAGTAACCATTCTAATTAATTTTATTAACTGTTCAATTGTCACTAGAGAAAAGGAAGCGTATTCTAAGTAATTCTGTTTTTCAGTATTGCAGTCCTGCATTTTCCGTGTATTCAAGAAATGCTGAGGGATAAAATGATGGGCATTTGGTATTAAAATCTATGTCCTATGAAAAATTTTGCTATGAATCAACTGCGTAAAATCCACATTTTTGTTCTATTATTAACTGCTATTCAGGCAGCCAGTCTGTGCACTTTTAGTCTTGCTGTCATCAGCGATTGGATTTCACTCCGGCAGTTTTTTGGACTGAAACTGAAAACTTCTGACAAGCTCCATAAAGACATGATTTTTGGCAAAAGGGACTTTCTTTGGCAATTAAAACATTTCTCTCTGGAATTGCCATCAGGGCCCAACTAGGGCAGACCTAGTCCATTTTTCTGTCTGACTTTTTTTTTTTTTTCTTTTTTAAACATTCAGGGTAAAAGATCAATTATTCTGGTAAATGTTCCTCATGTGTTTAAAAAGGCATATATTTCACTGGAGGAAGAATGCCTTGCTGGAAATAAAAATGGCTCCAGGAGCAGCTAAATTCATAACTGGTATAAAATATAGCAGCTCCAGGGGATACCCTGTGATGACTTAGCTACTTGCACTGTAATAGTGTGATACCCAAATTAGGATGCATAGTCCTGGTGGTTAGGACTGAGCTCATGAGTCTGACTGTGAAATTCAGCCTAATCCAGTGTTTATGCATTGGGTTAAAGCAGATAATGTGCCAGGCTGTGATTTGGTTACAATAGCCGAACTCTTTGCTTCCCAGAACAGAGATGCTCTTCTCTGATGGACAAATACTTTAGACTTGATACCTCCCACTCTTGCACCTTCTTTCTCTCATGTTCTCAGAGCCTGAGGAACTTCTCATATTGTGCTTTTCACAGTGCCTGCTGCTGTGAGATCAAGAGCTCTGACAGGCTTGTTTGGGTGATTCAGGGACTAGGTCACTCTAATAAGAAATGCAAAATGTGAGGCACTGTTTCCTCAGCTGTGCTGCATACTCAGTTTGCTCCATTCTGCAAAAGTCCCTCTTGGCCAACATTCAACACTGTGGCTGGCACAGCAGAAATTGCTCTGAAGCCTGGTTCACACACGCTTGCTCCATAGGAACAGCTGGACTCCTCTTTTGTGCTACTAATAAAAATTCTGCATGCTTAAATTGATCTTACCCTCAGAAATGATTTAAATGCTCCCTAATAAAGTGCCATTTGAAACCCATGGGGTTTTTAAATCTGCATTTATAGAGAGAATGTGTGCAATAATGCACAGAATACCCAAAGGGAAATTTGGAGTGACACAGTTACAAGTATTTCTAGGGTTTTTCATGATTTATGGTGTCAGTAAGATTCATTTGTAATTATCCAGATCTTCATAGCTTTACTTTTTTTTTTTTAATTTACTTTGTCAAATACGAATTTTGCTACGAATAAAAATAAATGAGAGTTGGCTATGGTCTAGAGGTTTGAACTTTAAATTAAGAATAAATGCTTCACATAACGATTCACATTCTGTCTCGATATTTAAGGTTGTTTCTCACCCCTTGAAATGAAGGGGAAAGAAATGAGCTTTTGAAGTGGGACATCCCCTTCAGTTGCAGTGTTATTCCTTCTGGCTACATCCCCAGCCATTCCTCATGTTATGTTTCTGTGTGCAGTACATATTCTGTTGTGAACTCTTTAATGTGCTGCTCAGTAACCATATTTGAGGACAACCATCTGGTCAAAAACTTGTGCAAAGATGGTCCAGTAACCCCGAGAACAGTGCAGCATGACACCAGTTATGGGGAGACACCCTGAAGTGTGAAAAATCCTCCATTATGAATTTGAAGTGTTGCTGCTCTCTTGTACAGGACAGCAGTGGAAAACAGTTTTCAAGGTGGGAACTGAGGGATGCCTTGGAAAGGAATCACCTCTGGAGGTGGATTGTTCACCTCCTGATGGAGAGCTTCAGGCAGGCAGCATTGGTGAGCAAATCTCTCTCCTGCAACACCTTTGTAAGCGTAGCCTTTTCCCCTGAAGTACAGTTATTTATGTTAATCATTGCCTCTTTTTTTTTCTCATTCTGTTTTTTTATTTCTTTTTTTCCCATCATTTTTTATCTCAATATTTCTTGGTTTTTTGGTCAGCTATGCACGTGGGTAAATGAATTAAAAAAGATTTTTATTCATATCAGCTGAACTGAAGTACGTGCTTCTGTGCTCTGTTAAAATTTGACCCAAAAAAGGCAGAAAGGTGAAAATTTTGGAGCAAAAGCAAAATCAAAACCAGGTTCAATCAGATTTCTAAAGCATATTCTGAGTTTCAGAACACAATAAAGAAAAATTCAGTCATGGATGATAAAGTAGAATGTCTCCAAGGATACAAAACTACTTGTTCAACCATAACTGTACTATCCCTTTTACAAGAGCATATTTCCTCTTGGAGCTCTACACCCTTCTTAAATCACCTCAGAGGTCTGGGGCCAAGAATGAGAAGAAAAACATGAAAAAAGCATTCCTCTGTCTGCAACTGCCTGTTCTTGTCCTCTGCACCTCTTCTCTTCCCCTATACATCTTCCTTCTATTTAAAAGTCTTCTTTTTAGGCAGTTCAAACACAGATATTATCATCAGTGAAGAGCTTCCTTACTACCCTCTGTACACATTTCACTGTTCATTTCTTTTGGTGCATCTTGATATAGCTTAATAAAGACCCAGTAGAGGAAACAGTCACATTTAAAGTGATTCTTGTAATTTTGGAGATTCTTGGGTCCAGTAAATACCTTGATTTTACATCCAAGTTTTATTTTGAAATAATTTGGTAGGACCTGAAATTTATTTCTACTATAAGTTGTCCTGAACTCTGTTCTATAAAGCACAGATGAAGATCAGTATATGAAGTGATCATGGATGAAGGCAACAGCATAATCCTGAGAGATGTATTGCTCACTCTGGTGGGACTCAGTGTTGGAGACAAGGAAAATATAAATAATTTGAGGTTTGGAGGGTTTGGTGTTCTGGCCAACTGGCGAAAAAGAAATAAATTGTCTTGGGCTGACCTAAAAAATGAATGTGCATATTTGGAATTGTTGGCAAAACAGAAAGTGGACTTTTGAGTGGTAATCTGTCCTACAGTGTGGAGTATGGTTACTCATCAGGGAGTCAAGAGAAACAAAGACTATATCGCATCTTTACCTGATTCAGGGCAGACATTCTTCCTTGAGGAATGGTGCATTTAATTCCAGTTTGCTTTTCCTTGTCCTCTTGCAGCTTCTCCACATTATATGAGAGTTTAGATGGCTGAATCATAAAAAGACAGAATGAGAACAGAGAACACATATTCTGGCTATGATTCTCACAATGGAGTGAGAGGGAGATGCTTTTTTCATCCAAATTCAAGTGTGTACTATAGTAAGATTTATTTATCTGTCTCTGCCTAGAAATTTTGTGTAGCCTATTCTGGTTTTGTGGCCTGTGCTGGAGTGCTCTTGGAATCCAGCTATGTTAGTTAAAGTATTTGAAAACTAGTAAAATAACATGTTAGCACTTCCAAAACCAGTTATTTTCTTCCTTATTTTTATCCATCTTCCAAGTACAACTAAGATTAAGTGGTTTTGAGTAAAGAGCCATCCTGGAAATACTAAAAATCTGCTGTCTTATCATGAGCTTTTTGTACTAAAAAGAATTTAAGCAATGAGAAGTGAAGAAAGTTCCTCAATGTGTCCCACTGGTTTCATTGTAGCCAGAGCTGTGAGATGATTGAAGCACTACCATCCATATGACAAATACTGCCCCCACTTTCAACCCATGCAAACTTACTGGAATTGAATACTATAGCACTTGGCCCTTTAAACCTGTCTGCTTCCTCTGCCTGCCTTTCCTTCTTACTTGAAGGAAAGAACTGAACTTGCTTGGAAAATTTGAGTCTTCTTGAGTTGATAACATTTTATTCCCAGGAATTTTTATATATATATATATATGTGTGTGTATATATATATATAGATATATATATATATATATAATTTCCAAAGATTCAAAGAACATCACACATGCCCACACGTGCTGAGAACTGGGTGCTGCTGCAATATTTCCATGAAAGCTCAACAGTAGCGTGCAGTAAAACTGTGCAGTGCTTCCATTAGCAGCACACAGCATGAAATACTTTTTCTCCTCAATAGGAGACTGTGGAAAGTTGGAAGGCTGTGGTAACTGTCTGTGGATGGATCCATCATGGTTCACTTCATCACAAGAACTGGGTTCAAATCGTCTGAGAGTGTTCCCTCTGATCACCACACCAGATGCTGATTTGTGAAGCATCAGCTGAAGAAGTAATACCATAAAAATTGGCTTTATTTCAAAATGGCCTCAAGGCATCTATGGGAGTGTCCACTGCATTGCTTTTCATCTCCTACCTCTCTTTGGTGATAATTTGGGTAGGATTGGTATGAGCTGTAGCTGAGAGGGCAATGGTAGGGCAGTACAGAGTGAGGTGTCCCTATCTGTGTCAGAGGAACTGGCTTAGACAGGAATAAGAAGGTAAGTAATAGATGCTTTAATAGATGCTTTTAAACTTGGTGGTAAAAGACAGACTCTCTCAGGTGCTTTGAATGATGTGCGTCATCCAGACTTCTCCTGAGACCATTTAAAGTTATTATTTGCTGCCCCCAAATCCTCTAGAAACTATTACCTTATATGAAATGCAAAGCCACTAAATTCTTTCCTAATGACAGTCATTCAAAATGGATAGTTTAGAAGAATTATAGCTAGCCTTATGCCAGGGACTTTTTATAGTGAAATGAGACCTAAGCAGTACCTTTCTCAAGTATACCTTTCAATCAATGTTACAAAAACTACCTCAGTCTAATGGGAGAGAGAACTGCACAGGAGAAGGGTGATTGTTTTCTTCTCTCTCTTTGCCTAGAGATATATACTGACCATGCTCTGCTGAAGTAGAACAGGTTTGACACCTTTGATTTTAGTAAGAGTGGCATTTGTAACCAAATTTTTTGTGTCCTTTTCTAGCTCCACCAAACTTGTGGTTAATTGATGACACAGATTTTAATGATTGTACAAAGACTTCATTTGCATGACTGCTTGGGCCACGACTCTTTTAGGTATTGCTGTGTTTGAAAAATGCTTTTTGTCTGTTTACTAGTTTTTTCACTTGTTGCTTCCCTATGATCCCGTTTAAATATGTCCACAGGACTGAACGTGTTTAACTACTCAGCAAGGAATCAGAAACATGATTATGGGGCCTAAGTGATGAATTACACAGCAGAAATGGTGCATGGAGAAAGTAGCTCCCTTGTGAACAACTTTCAAGCAAGAAATTGTTGACTCGCACTACCTGAACACTTACAAGTAATTAATCCAGTCACAAACATCTGGATTAAGTTTTTTAAAGTTGATGTAAATTTTACAACTATTTAAGGCACTGTCCCTTTATAGATTTCTTCAGATTTATAAGGCTTTCCTCAATATGACACAGTTAACGGGAAATACGGTGTTAAACTTCCAGCAGTCTGGCAGTGAGGTGGCTTCTTTTCAATATTAAAAGTTCTTAATCTGGAACCAGAGCAGGTGTCAGTGTGTCTCATTGCTGTGAGCCTATATGGGGACACCTTCCATTTCTGTGAAATGTATGTCAGCAGAGAAACCAAACCCTGATGACTCTAATTTGGGTATATATTCACGTGCAACAGAGTCCCAAAAGCCACACTGCTAGGTTATCCAAGATTTTGTCAGATGTCTCTGACTGGTTCATTTGCATAAAATGAAAGCTGAGGTACTTCAACAGCCAAACATAACACACACTGGCTAACAAGGATACCTATAACACACAGTTCAAAGTTTATTAGTGAACTTTTACTGAACAGCCTCTGGCACTCGGATTTGTTTTCCATTGGTGGAGATGTGTGGAAGCAGCTGCCAGGCACAACTTTCACAAAACTGCCTATTTCCAGGATGCTTAGCAAATAATCTCAGCATCTGGGCAAGTCCTTCTTGAACAGCTTTGAGGCCTGAGTCTGAAACAGGCAGAAGACTGGAGAGGTGAAGGCTACAAAAGTCAAGTATACCCCCTGCATGCCTCAGAAGGTGTGCGTGTCAGTTTTTCATTCTCAAATGAGTGTAAGGTGCTTCCTGTGTGTAAAGTTTGACACCATCTCTCTCATTGCATTTCATGTGGTTTGTCTTAGAACTTCAAACATAGAGAAATGGTTTATGTTTAAATTGTTTAATTTCTGTCACTGGTAAGCAGACACAGTTGTAAGCTATCAGCCAGCCCTCCAATATGGCCCCCAACAGTCACACGTATTTGCATGAAATTTAGTCACAGCAGCTCTGCAGTTTTTAGAAGGTCCTAAAATGCCTGTGAATTACTCAAGGGCATGAGCTAATAGGAAAGGGTACATGGATAGGACCTCATCAATGTGTGTCTCTTCTATAACTGGGGGGCAACAAAACCTCTAATAACACAGTTGGATGTGGAAGGAGAGATATCATTTTCTTGAGCCATGCTGACATACTTGGTTTTCAGTGTGGGCTGATGAAATTCCACCTCTTGATTTGCATGTTGAAATGAGCGTGTAGGGCTTCCTACTCTTCTGAGGGTTGTGAAGAAGTGGAGTGTGCATGACTGCAACACCAGGTAGTGAAGGCTGTGTACTACACCAGAGAGCATTCTGGTACTGACCTCCAGCCAGAATACAGGCCAGAGCTAGTATCTTTTATTAGGCCAGATGTTTTTATTTTATGCACCTAAAATAAGGCATTACCTCTCCCTACTGGCCTTGTCTCACCTCACCTTTGATCCTAAGACTGTTATGTTTTAAAAAAAATTTCTGAAAACTCATTCCTTTCTCTACTCCTCCACAATCCTTGAAAGCACTAGGAGTGATAAGAAACATGAGGAACTATTACCAGAGAGACATATAGGCAGTATGTCCAAGCTTTCTCTAGCCAGCTGTGTCATTCAGCCTCATCTGCAGCAGCCTTTGTTGTCAGAAGTTGATTCAAAATATATTGCAGATGATGATAAATTGTGGAGGCGTTTTGCAATATGGGCCATTACTCACTGGACAATAGATTTAGAGAGCGCTGAGCTCATTTATAGGTCAAACGAAATGGTAAGACATATTATCTCCACTGAATTATGTACTGGTCCTCCAATAAATGCAGCTCAGTCATCCCTGTTAAGGTAATTGAAAGCAAGAAAAAATACGCCAGCACAAAGCACTGATTCTACTTGTCATGGTAACATAATTTATTGGCCCCTGGGATTCAGAATTACTCTATTTCTCTTCCCCAAGACAGACAGCTATGAAAAGGAGGATGGCCTTGTGGTTAAGGATTTGGATCCTAAAGATATGGTTTCAGTTTTCAGTCCTCTCTCAGGCTTCCTGTGTGGCCTCAAACAAGCCATTAATGCCTTTGTGTTTTTCTTCTCTGTCAGTGAGATGATGATTATACTAGCAGGAAAGATCTGAACTGGACTGAACCCAGTTCTTTCCTTTTTCCTTTTTTTTTTCTTTTCATCCCTTCTCATACCTGTAGTTTCCTTATAGCTCTATATTCTTCAGGTTTACACCAATTTGTGGCTGACAAAGATGCCTAATCCATTCAGTATTTACAGAAAAACAATGGCATTTGATTTTGGTGTCTTTATTGAGTTCCTGAGGAATGTAGATAACCCAAACACCCTTTGAATTCAGTGCTGTGTGCCAAACTATTCTGTGTCACAGCTGAGTATCTGTCTTGCCTTCTGGAAAAGTGCTGCTCTCCCTTCGGTGACTGCAGAGGGAAATCAGGATGACAGCTCTCAAAATCTTGCTGGGAAGAATGCAAGAAACTGGCTTGTGGCTGCAGTGGACCTGCCAGGGCTGGAGGCAGGCTCCCTTCTCTGAGAGCTGCTGTTGGGTTTGAGATGTTTTGAGGAAAGTCTTGGTGCTCAGCAGATTTTCTATGGCACTTAGCAACTATCTCAGTATATAGAAGCATGCCAAGTGAAAGGAAAAAACATCACTAAAAGCCTGTTAAATAATCTGCTGAAAGACTCCTGTCTTGCTCTGCTTTTCTTCTCACCACAGCCTGTGGGATTTTCAGAGTTTTTTAATGGAATGTAGACCCAGCTTCCTAATAATAATTATCTTGTTTTTTTCATTGTGATAGAAACAATAGTTTATTTTCTGTGCAGCTTGTGAACTCAGTCCAAAGCCCTAATTTTTCACAGTCTACATGAAAATTGCAAACCAGATCGGCATCTGAACTTTTTTTAGCCCCTAGTTTGAGGACCTGAACCCAGCTCTCCATCTGAAGACCCGTGAACTCTGACAAACTCAGTCTGCATCCAAGCTTTGTATTATCTCTCTGGTATCAATCAAATCAACTACAGGAACGGCTTCAAATAGAAACCCTCTCTTCCCATGCCCCTTCTTCATTCTTGCCATGTCAAGGCAGTGTTAAGGATATTTTGATGTGCTGCCAGCTTTAAGACCATAAAGAATGGTTAACCCAGCCTGACTTTTGACCTCCTAACAGCAGACATCACTAGCCACAGAAGTGATGTGCAAGTGGTAGAGGTGGCAGGGTACATTTATGGCCCCCCTGCCTCCTCCAAGACTTTCCAGTCATTCTTCAGAGAGCATCTGCTTTAAAAAGCTTTTTGATAACACAGAGAAGATCAGGAAGAAGGCCAGAATTTCTCAGACACAGCTGCTGTCTCCTGACTTCTCCTCCTGTACACTTACATGTATTTGCCTAAATACCTGTTGACTGCACTAAGGTGCTGACATTCCAATTTATTCCTTGGAATGAGCAGCAAGCCTTTCCTGGAGATTACAGCAAAGACGTATTTTATTTTAAAAAAATTCTTCTCTATTTCTTTTTCTTTCCCTCTTTTTTTTTTTTATTTCTTTCTTTTTCTTTTTTTCCACAAAGCAGGATGCCATCAGCTGGGTCTCCCTGTTGGCAACAGCATGAGAGGTGGCAATGCATCTCGTGTTTGCAGCAAAGGCTGCTTTGGCTTGTGTGTGCCCAGAGAGCAAAACAGAGGGAGCTGCCAAAAGACCCAGCCTGAGGTATGAAAGTTAGCAGCTAGCAATAACTGCGGTGTGAAACATTCCCATGAAGTCCAGACATCAAGGATGCTGCTTGGAATAGCTCGAATATCCTGCATTCTTTTCCAGTGAAAACAGCAGATATACACCAGCAGCGTGGGAGACAGCAGCCAAGGAGGAACACATGAGTCCCAGAGAACAGGCCATCAATTTTCTTGCTGTGGCTGACTAAAGGAAACTGAAATGTATATTGCAGTGGCTTCTGACGCCAGAATGCAAGCTGCCTTTCAAACTCAAAGCTCATTATCCTAAAAACTAAGCAAAAAATTCCCCAAGCTATTAATAGAATTGTATAAAGGAATACCTTGTAGTTTTTTAATCATGTACATATGGAACTGAGAAACCAAGCATAAAATGTCAGTGTGGCTATTACATGGGTCACTGGAACAGGTTTATGTTAGCTAATATGCCCAAATAGTAGATTACGAAGAGGATAGTTTATAGTCTTTCTTTCATTTGTTGACAGGAGGAATCAGGAGCAGATTTGTTTTATGTTTGATCCCATCACAGAACAGCTAGGAACAGAGCAGAGCTTAAAATCCAGGCAACTGAAATGGGATAATGACTAGACTGTGTATACATTTTTTAGTGGGTGAATGAGATGCTTGTGAAGGGGAAGAGCTAATGAGATCACAACGATTAGCAGAGAGAAATGCTCTTGTGTGACCCTGTGAAGTGACTCAGCAAAGTATTACTTAGCATCCTATTGCAGATCTGGTACATACCCCAACCCTCATGTGATGCAGCACTCAGGAGGAAAAGATCTTCCTGGGACCTGGAAATCAAGTTTATTCTTAGAAGAAAAAAGTGTTCTATCCTATGTGGGGATATGGGTGTTCTAGCAGGTCACTAAAAATAGCGAGGACTTTAGAGCCACCCTAACACATCTGAAATATTCATCACTTCATTCCATGCTGTGTTTGATTGCTGTGCACTGTAATTCCTGGCTCTTTGCTCCTGCCTGCTATTGCTGCTGTGTTTATTCTAGCTTTATGAGCAAGCTGTCTCTTTGTGAGAAACAAAGCATCTTTGAAAAATCAAGCCACATGTATCTACCAGGCCTTCTTAAATTTTAATCAGAACATTATGAGAATCAAATCAGTTGAGAAGACCTGGGTGACTTGTGACATAAATGTGTAGTTGGATGTAAAAGTATTGCAAAACCTGTCAATAATTAGTCTCTTTCATCTTGCCTGGAACCAGGCCAAAACTCAAGTTGAAGTTCTCTCTGCAGTCATGACAGAGCAGACTGCAGCCTTCAAAGCCTGGTGCAATAAGAGGCAGAATAGACAGGCAGTGCTCTGGCTTTTACCTGGGTTACAGCACTGTGACATTTTCCTCCCACTTTCACACGTATTTCGGCTTTGTGATAAATCCTGCACATTATTTTGGCTGTGCTGGCATCCTGTGGGCTGTGTGCAGCACTGTTTCAGGGAAGGCACCTGCAACAGGGCTTTCCTGTCCAGGTAATGGAGGCAGAAGTGAGCAGCTCCATTCAGCTCAGGAAGAACAGCAGACTTTTCTTCTTGTTGTGGGAGATCTGAACAATTCTAAGACAGCTCCGAATTGTCGTTTTTCCCCTGGTATGTAGTCAAAGCTATCAGCTCAAATTGTCAGCAAACAAAAATAAAGGACAATACTAGAGAGTATGGATGCTGCTGAGGAACAAACCCTGCAGTAGGACAGGTACAATTCTGTATCTAACCAAAGGCTTTTTTTTTTTCCCCCTGTCCTCCACCAAGTCTTATGTCTACTAGTCTGATTTATTTTCAAACAATAGAAAAATTTCAGCTTTATCTGTCAGGCTGGAGCAACACATCTCATATCTTGAAATCTGCCATCACCAACTAGAGTAGAAGAGAGATTTACAAAAAATGAACCTACACTTGCATGCTTATAATATTACAAATTTTAAGACATGGCATCCTGATCCATATCTTTCAAAAAAAAAAAAAAGTCCTTTGTGGTTTTTTTTACTTTTTTTTTTTTTATTTGGAAGCCAAACTTTCACAGAACTGGCAGGGAGGAAAGTTTGCATCTAGTTTTCGTGGATTCATTTGAAAAAGGAAGAAAATTAGTTTCAAATGTCCAATTTCTTTTATGATGTATTGCTTTTCACCTCCATCCTCAAAAAATCTTTAGTGCATTTCACTGCAGCTCTATTTCACATATTATCTTCAGATCAATTTGTTTCTTTCCACATTACATCCTAATGGATTATACACCTTGGTATGCATCAACACAGGCACTTATGTAATGTAGTCTCACATCAGCATATCCAGCTTTCCAACCTCAGCAGGGAGATGATAAGTCAGTTTTTCATCTCTTATTTCTTTGATTAAGCGATTGTGACACTTTTGCCTCTGACTTTCTTTTGCTTAATCTTACCCCTCATGCTGCTCATGTCTTGGTACTTTTTCTCTGCAGAATGTGTTCTCTGCAAACACATTTTAATGACAGGCTGGGAATGGTGGCATATTCCTGAGAAACTTTGAGATCAGGAATCTTGTTAAAGATGGATTGGAAAGGAAAGGGGAAAGGATCTTTTACGTATATAACATTCTTCTCCTGTTCCTACTTTGTGTGCCTCAAAACGTACTTGAAATAAACCAAACAAGGTGGGGAAAATGTTTTCAATGTCTCCACATTTCAGAAACAAACTGCTCTGATCTTTTGGAGCTGGTTCTCCAAATAAATACTTTAATGATTCTTGCCCCTTCAGCAGCAAATTTTCTGGGTATGCACCTTGAAAACTGACCTCTTGTCTTGTTCCGTAATGCTGTGTACATTGAACAAAGACCCAAAAGGTGACCCAGTGCTCACCCTCCTGTCATTGTTAAAGGCAGAGATGGAGTATACAAGTGTGTAGGCCATTTTGTCTGTAAAGCCTGGAAGATCTACAGCCATGTCAAGGCTGTCCTTTCTTGAATGTTTTTCTGTGATTCTGAAGCTAGCAGTAGCTGGGATGACAGGATCTATTTTCAATAGTTCTGGACCAGAAACCTCTCTCAAGTGATTCGGATCCTGCTGAGTGAATTAGAGTTTATGCAACAGAGCTCTGAAATATGGCTGAGACTTCCAGCAGCAGGAGGCTGAGGGGGTTGCTCAGTGCTGTGGCAGACATTTGGGCAGCTGAGCTGAGCCTGGGGTGTTTCACTTCATCAGAACCAGTAAAAATGGGAAAACACACACTGGTTTTGAAGGAAGAAAGGTAACTAACTTTTTCTGCTCTTTCAAGATGGAGAAGACTTACTGAAATCAACTGAAAGAATAACTCTGTAGAGGAAATGAGAAGAATTAAGAGATGTCATTTCATAATTTCTGCCTGCTTTTTCCAAGGAAGAGTAGTGGAAGAAAACAGTCAGGGTCGTGTATACTTACTAGGATACTATGTCCTAATATCTTATTGTGATCCTTTTCACAGTGATTACAGAAATTTCTCACTGGAGAGATTGTCTCATTTCTTTCTTGCACAATTCTCTTCTTGTAAACTAACAAAGCAACACAATGGAAGTGGTAGTTTTAACTCAGTATCTTTGTAATTGGGAGATGATACTTCTGTCCTTCTGTAAAGAATTAGGACGAATTTTTTTGTTTTTATTTTTTTTTTAGGTTTCATATTCAGGAACAGGAAGCTACAGACAGTAGTTCATTCCTCTGCTTTCAACCTTTAAGAGAGTAAAATTTGTCAACAGATGCATTTCTAATAGATAAGTGAGCTGTTTTATGTCTCACCACTCTGGATGCTGGAAAGGGTAAGCCTTCTTCCATCTTTTACATATATATGCTATAATTCAAGCCTGAAGCAGGACCACCAGGCCAAGAGAAAACAGGGACATTTCTGAGAGAGGTACATTTTCACCACAGGAAGAAGAAAAGAACTATGGGGGAGGAAAAAAAATCAGATTTTATGTCTCCAGCAATCATTTCTCAAGGCGTGCTTATGCATCTGCTATATATTTGGACTGCTTTACTAGCAGATTTTTATTTAACCAGGTGAGCAACTTTACCTATGGAAGAGGAAAAGATAACAAAAGCCTATATGGGGCATTTCTTATGATGACTAAAATGAGAGTGAAAATATAATTAGATTAAGAAACAGTGTGGGTATTGTTAGAGCCATCTCTCTTTGTTCCCCTTTTTATTGCAGAGCCCTGTGGTTTGGAGGTACTTGGCATTCTCTTAGCTGCTTCCCTCCTACCAATTTCCCTCTAGGATTAGACAGCAGTACAAATATTATTGTACTCTGCAGGCTTTGCCTTCTGACCTACTCTGCAGAGACATATGTGATGGAGTCAGAGCTGCTGAATAGAAAATGTCTTTCTTAACTCCAGTGCTGGAGGGATGCCAAGGTCCAGTAGTTCATAAAGGAGATAGAGATGGTAGCATTCCTGAGGGAAGTCTAAAGAAGTCAGACTAAAGAAGGAGCCCCAGGTATTTCAAGAAAAGTGTCAGTTAAAAAAATAAAACATGGGGGAGGGGGAAGAGGAAGGGCTACAGAAGATGTGGGTGAGGGGAAGTTAAGGACGTTAGTTGGGGTGTCTGATCCCTTGAGGGGTGGGATGTGTGCTTTGCAGGAGCTGTGTCACTGCAGCTCAGTCCACACCACTGACCTTGCAGAGCAGTGATGATGGCAGAGAGATTCATAAGCACCACTGTCTGTCTGTATGAGCATGTTAAGTGTGTTTCTCTGGGAAAGTCTCCTCGGGAATGGGTTGGGTGAGTCGGAAGGGATAATAGGTGGGAGGGCTTTGCTGCCCAGTGCTCCCGGTTAGAGGCCATCATCCTGCACTGCACAGCTCAGTCCCCAGCACGGGGGTCAGAACTACCTCTGAACAAATTCCCTGTCCTTGCTAAAGGACTGGGGACCTTTCTGGGAGGCCTTTCCCAAAATGTTTGTTTATGGTGAAATCTTCTGCAGCAGAGTAATTTGAGCGAAAGGGAGGGGCTCACAGGCTTGCTCAAAACCAGGCAGAGCATCCCCTGGGACCGTGCCAGACTCCCACACGGCTCTGCTGACACGATGCCATCCTGACCAGCAGCAGCCCTCTTGCTTCAGTGCTGCAGGGAGTGGTCAGGAACTCTCTTAACCCCTGACTTCCAAACTCATATGGTGTAGGCTGTATTTGTGTGCATACCAGTGGTGTGGAAAGAATTCCTCCAGGGAATAGCTCTAGACCCCCACTGTCACTCTTCCTTTTTGACCTTGACCAGGGTTTGAGCCACAGCTGCCTGTGGTGGAAATCTCTGCCAAGGCACTGAACTGTCCTGGTAGGTGTGTGTCCATGCTGTGCTAGAGACTAGAGATGCCAGGGAGGGCAATTAACCAAGATAAAAATCAACAAGAATCTTCTCCACAAATACAACTGAATCCAAACTCAGACCCTCTCGAGTGTTGCTAAAGGCCAGTTGATCCTGCTTGGATTTTATTTAGCTTGTCTCAGTAAATCCTGTACTCTCTAATTCCTGATTCCATCAAGGGTCTGCTGAAAAAATGCTAAAACACCATGAGATAAACTTGTCTTTTGCTTTATTGAGAGTCAAGAACATAGTAAATCTAACCAGGGGCTGGAATGGTCCTTAACATTTTGTTAAAATTACAAATTATGTCTTCAGAAAAGACTAGAAGAATTTTATTTCACATGTCATTGAAATCAGAAAGGACAAGAAACTTTCACAGGAGCTTGTTTTCTGTGCACCCTAATTTGTACATCAAATGAGTTAGTTCACTGGACAGATCATGAAATATGAGTTTTAGTCTTGTCAGTGCTTAATCTTTTATGGTACTGCATTAAGGAAGATTTTCAACTCCTCTTCAGTGAATATTATATTTTTGGAGAGAAATATGTGGTTTATAAATGCTTCTTTCTGTTTTGCCCCAAGCTATTTGCAGTTGCAGCTGTCATAAGAGTCAAAGAAGGCACTGAGCATTAACCGCCACCTTCCCAGTGTGAAATATTGGATGGCAAACACCAGGAGTGTGTGGCTCATTCACACTGTAAACACAATGTAAGCAAAAGCAACGAGAAAAGAATATGCCTTAGGTAAACAAAAGGGGATGATCACATACAGCTAATTGGTACCACTATTATTTTCAAGTTTCACAGTCAGTTTCAATTTATAGGACATCTTGCAGACCTTAGTACCTCTTGCCATGGGGACTAACCTTTCTTTTTAATTATCGGACTTCAGGAGCTTTTGCTATAATTTTCGTGTTCGTGTTTATCTGTTGAAAGAAAAAAAAAGGCACAGCTTATAAATCTTTCTTTCTCTAAAACATTCAACAATAGTCTTTTGTGGTCTGAACTACTGTAGTTCACTGCAGTTAAAAAGGAATGCAAAACTTGTGGCAAGCTTGATACCAGGCAGCAGCAGCATGAGGGGAAATTGCTCAGTGAGGTCCTTGCACAGCATAAAGTGTACATGAAGGACATAAAACAGTCTTGTTGATACAGAGAGAAAAACTGCATCTCTACAAAGCGGGGCTTCTGCTTCCACATCAACAGGCTTCATAGAGCCAATGATGGGACAGACATTCAGAAGTTTTACTGTTGTTGTTTTATTTTTTGCTTAGCTTGGTAAAAAGCTGCATTTTATTTACCATTAGAATTATTTTAGAGGCAAGGTTCCAATTTTATCAGTTTATAACTCTGACAAATGGGGCTCCTCATTTTCCTTCTGAGATTTCACAAGACCAGCTAACTTTCCTGGCAAGCTACATTTCCTACTGAAGGCTGTGGAGTTGGCTGGGCAAGTTTTTGCTGAAACTGAACAGGAACAAGCCAGGTCTGCCGAGGAATCACACCAAATCCCTGAGCTGGGGGTGTCTGTGCCTGTGCTCCCAGCAGCAGACTATGCCTGTGGGATGTCACTGCAGCTCCACTCTTCTCCTCTCACAGGGCACCCAAATTTACCTCTCATTGTGACAATTCATTGCCCTTGTTAAAGCTTTGGCTGAGAAATCTTTTATGAGCTGAGCGTGATAATCTCAGTGACAACTCTGACCACTCTGTACTCTACAACATCTCTGCTTTTCTCCTGCAGCTGTGAGGAGAATGGGAAGAGGGTGGAGAAGGTGGCAGTGGAGCCAGCCTGGCAGGTTCACAGTGCCACACCTTCCCCAACATGGAAAACACAGGGGGATTGTCAGCAAAAGCTCTCTCCTTATGAAAATAGATAAAAAGGCAGTGCCTGAGCTGATATTTTTAGGGTTCTACAGCTGTTTTTTTTGTTTTCTGAAGACTCTTCCTGTGATTAGGAAGTCCAATATAAATACACATGTAATGGTAGATAAAAACTAAATGTAGTAGAGGATAAGCAAAAGATGCCACTAAAACAGAGGTGTTGCAATCTTGTGCATCATGAAAAATCTTTTATCTACTTCTTTCTGCCTGTCTTATTACAGAAACTGAGAAACCTCAACCTGTAAAACTCTAAATTTTAAGCACTATGGCAAGAGTTAGATTGTTCTCCGTTTCAGCAAGTCAGCTTGTTCTTGAAATATTATCCCATAGAACTAGGGAGAAAAGGATGAGGGGTTTACAGGACTTAAGGGTATTTAGAGGAAAGAAAGGACTGGTTGAATTCCCTGCCACTATTGTCACGTGTAATTCCCCCCTCCCAGCACATGTCTGAAGGGTTGTAGCCCACTTATCCTTCTCATTTCAGCTCTTAAACTGTAACTATTTGGCCTAGGACTTTAAATTTACATGATTCCACTTTTTAGAGTGTGTCATCTTGAGGTGAATCTCTGTTTCTCCCCAGGAAGGTTGGGGCACATCTGCCCATAGGCGAAGTTGAAGCGTGGAGTAAGAATGGCACTTTCTTAGGACATGCACAAGAGAATATTGTTTCCAGGCTTGCCTGTAATTTCTGTTAGGCTGATCAAATTTGCAGTCTCTCCAACTGGGACTCAATATCCAATGGTAAGGAGGGGGTCCTTCTTTGAAGAATTGACATCAGATGCAGAGAACTTTTCACTTTATGGCCCTGGGCACAAAACACCAACTTTAATTGACAGGACCCCAGGATTGCTAATTAGAAACTGGCAAACCTAGGACATCTGGACACCTTATCAGAGGTTTATCAAGATTACTGGTATGATCCATACAAAAGCTTAATGGGAATCAGCTGTCAAACAAGTGAAGTAATTTAGTCAAAGATTATGATTTTTTTTTTTTTTGTTACAACTACAATGTGTTACAAACTGAGTTCTCAGTGGCTGTAATAAATGTGCAGTTTCATAACCACTGTTTTTTTGCTTATTGTTTGACTTCCTAGCCAAAAAGACTGGGTCAAATTCAGAAAGCGAGCATGGCTCTAAAGAGGTCAATGCAAACTCCTGTGCCAACACTGCCTCTGTACTTGGCCTTCAGCTGGGAGGCTGTGCCCTTCGTCACCAAGCCAGCTTTCCACAGCACTTTCATGTATTGAGAATTCTGCCACATCATCTTGTCTTTATGTGGCCAGCTAAAAGGGTAATAAAAGGCCATAGGGGAAAGAAAGGAAGAAAGAAATGGCTTTGTATTAAAAGGTAAAATTGTGTGATCCCATTTTTTCCACAGGAGAGATTGGAAAGAGCTTATGTGTCTTCAGGTTGCACAAGCTGAGGATTATGACCATTGTTGAGTCAGTATCCTTTGTTAAAATAAAGGAACAAAGCCATCATCATAAAAGAAAGATGGCCTTGGGTTTTGCACTCTAGGAAGCCACAGGTGCTTTAATTCCACATACCCAAACCTGGAGGTAAGCTGAAATTCAAATGCCCCTTTTTTATAATACACTTTTAAACCTATGTTTCTTCTAAATCTTATTGGAGCCATAACCAAGGAAAGCAATCAATGAAATGTGAAGAAATGGAGTTGATGTCTAACCCTGGGCCTGTAAACAACAGGGAACATGATCTCACCTCCTGTTCCTGTTAACTCTGAGATGCACTTTGGGCTCCTAAGGAAGGGAAAATCCACTGTTGGGCAAAAGAGCTAAAAAGAACTGTATCTGGAGCATAGCCTGGGTTGCTGATTACCCTGTTTTGTGCCTTGGTCTGGTTGGAACCACCATTTTGAGGGAACTAGCATAATACACATAAACTGAAGTCAGTTTTAGCGGAAACTTGCCAGACATTTTTTTTACATGAAAATGGAGTTTCACTATCTTAAACAAGGCTGACATTCAGCTGAGCAAATCCAATCTCTCTGTGTGTAAAACTTCAGACATAGTTTACATTTTACAATGATCTGATTTTTTTTTTTCCGGTTGCAAACTTTTCTTTTGTTACATTTTTCCAAGTGAGTGATGGACGTATAGAATATTCCTCAAGACTGAAAAGTGAGAATTTATTGTTCTGCTGAATGCCTGCATTATTTTGGCAGGTGAGGAGGTACCTGGTAAACAGGGAGTTGGAAAGGACAACACTAAAACAAACATGAGCTCTTCAGGTCCATTACTGTGCCTAGGGTTTCAGGTAAGACAGTTTAATCAATGGCCCCATGGGCATATCTGATCACCTGGCAGCAGGTCAAATCCTTTGGAAAGATGGGACACTTCACCTCGCCTTTGAAACATAATGAACACACATGCTGCAGGGCCCAGATAAGCTGCATTTTAAAAACTCACCTGATTCAACAGTCTTCACTGGAGCAGGACTGATAGTTCAAATAGGTGGCATGTAGGGATACCAATGGGCTCAGAGTTATGACACAACATTAAAAACGGCAATTAAGTCAAAAATCACCGGTCCTGACTTAGGTAGATGGGCCAAATCTAATTATCTCAGGAAAGCAACATGTATAAATGATATGTGTTCAGTAAGCAGATCATGGAGGAAGGCCTTCAATATGACCAGTTTAACCAGTGGCTCCTTTACACATGCTCCATACATTTTGGGGATTGGTTNTTTTTTTTTGGTATTCTGCATAAAATTTATTTTGGAATTATTCTTCCTGCACATGGAAAACAAAAATCAACCCCAGCCTTCTGCTTGGATTCACTTTTAGGTTTTAAAGAGATGGCATAGGAACAACAAAGGAGATAACCAAGTGTTTCCAAAAGGCAGATCCACAGCAAACACCTGTAGGAGAGAAACTTGGTGAAACAGTTCAATTGTTACTTGATATACAGATGTTTGCTTTTCTGGAAGTTATAAAAAACATCTAAACAATTTCCGTAGAAATATCATCTGCCTAGAAGGTTTTCACAGAGGTGCAAATGTTTTTATTTAATTATCATATCCTTGTCGATCTTAGATTGGATCCTAATTRAATTTCAAAAGCAATATTAGAAGAGAAAATAAATTTCCCAAAATAGTCACAAYACTTGTACACTTTGGTTGTAAAGCTGCTAAGTGATAACAGAAAATTAGTGGTATTTTTGCRTTTGTGCTTCTTTGTGAGCAAATCAACTGCACAATGATGGTTAGAAACACATCTATACTTTAACAGTTGGCTGCAGAACCTTATAACCTACCAAAAGTCTCCAGTTTCTTGGAAACACCAGACTGTCTGTAGTTAATAGACAACCCTCACCAGTTGGTTTCCTGGCTGAATAAATTCTGCAGCCAGTTTAAAGACAATTTTTCACATGGGGGAGCACCTTTCTTTAATGTAAAGAACTCTTCAATATAAGGAGCTGACCAATATTGKTCAGATGGATACAGTTCTTGCAAACAGCTGAGTTTTTCATTGATTCACACGTAGCTATCTCGCTTTGTAAATTGTATTTTGATGTGGCTGCTTTGGACAGAAAATTTAGCATTGTGTGATGTTCAGTAAACTATGTCAAAATTCTTGTCTTCATCAAGAAAATAAAACATGTTCCTATCAATGGATGGCCCCTGAAATGGGCCTCTGAGAAGCCATTAATTCAATGTGTGGAAAGTCCAGCTTTAGAGTTTTTCATCTAGTTCTGGCATTCAGTAAACAGTGCTTGATGCTACTCCATGCAAGCTGACCTCAGCATAGACATAAAAGAAACAGGAGCTGCAATGCTTGAAAAGCCATCTGCAAGAGGTAATTTTTATAATTTTTCTTTTCTTTTCTTTCTATAATTTTTCTTTTCTTTTTTCTTAATTACCCTGCAGGGCTGTTACTGTTGTTAAGAGCTCTGATTTGAGCATAAATTAGAAGGACAGTCATGTTGCAGGGTGTGCAGCAGTGTGAATTTGCTGATAGARGAATGAGAACTACAGCCAGCTGATGTTTCACCGACGTTTCTTCTGCARCTACGAATGCCCTCAGTTTTACATTATAACTAGAGCAATAGATAGTGATCTTTCTGCAGTGCCAGTCCCAGCTCCTAGAAATGTGYTGCTTCTTTTTGACTTTCATATGGGTTTCATCATAAGTTATCAAGGACATGTGTGGCAGTCATTTTTTTCTCATGTTGACCTATCTGTTCAGATATTGTGTATGCATGTGGGTTTGCGTAAACAGTCTACATCACCAAAATGTCTAAATGCCAGGAATAGTTACTGAATAATTCTGCCTGCTTTCTTTCCTTGCTACAAATAGTAGTCTCATGATACAGACACTACATTCCCAAGCCAAAACCCACAGCTTACCTTTCTTCAGTCTTCCCCAGATACTGATGCCATCATTTTGTAATTCAAATTATTGATAGAGGAGTGTTATGAATAATGGAAAAGCCAGAAGAATGAGGAGGATTGGAGGCAGTTCTATATGTATGAAGTTTTATAATAAAATTGTTTCAAATCTGCTTTAAAAACAGAAAATAATTATATATTATAGGGCAGCAGATGCTAGTGGAACACGGACTGAATTTCTGCTGTTAAGATTGCTTGCCTTGCTTTTTGTAATAACCTGTGTAGCAATCACAGTGTATGATGTGTGCACACACTCAAGTAACTGTAAATATGTAGGTAACTTGCTGTCTTATAGGTTTTGGGCATTGCAGCTAGAGGAAACATGGATTTAATACAGGGTGCTGTGAGCTACCTAAATAGTTTTGGAATGTCTCCTCTTGCCACCTCTAGTTCAAGGACTTCTCCCAGATTCCTCAAGGCATTGGAATGCTTCATTACTCCATTTAAATTAGTCTTAGGGCAGGAGCACCAGAACTCCTCGCTGTTAACAAGTTATCATCTACCTACCAGTGTGTCAGATGCTCCCCTTTCAAGCCAGTGTCTAAGAATGTTGATCCTGAGTGTGTGATCAAAAGAATAGCTCTCTAGAGAAGAAAAAAAATAACATAAGTCAAGTCATGGTGGTAACTTTTTTGGGTGTCTCTTAAAGATTGTCCCAGGCAAAACACTCTGAAAGGCTCCACACTTTTTCGAAACTGTCATTCCATCAGATCTGTGTGAGAACTCAGTAAGGAAGGTGTCCAAATCAGCAGCCAGCTGAGAAGCCTGGGTTGGGAAGGACCTCCTGAGGAGTCATCTTTGATGCCGTCAATGCAGGCAATTTTGTCACTAAATCCTTCCCATAAACAGTTCAAGCTTCACATTTCAACTGCTACTACTGATTTACCAGAAATTTTCTGTCCTTTCTACTAGAAAATATGTCATAATTTCCAGTGGGAATGCATTCAGGGCCAGTCTATTACTGTTTGTTCTTCTGACAGCATCTTTAGCTTAAATAGCTTGTCGGCCGTCCTGGTGTCTATTGCCTTGATGTGTTTATAAAAGTGAACACATTTCAACATTCTTTTTTTTCAAAACAAGACAAGACAGGCTCTTTTGACCTCATCTGGAAAAAAAGGTTTTTCTCACCCTGACCCTTAAATCTTCCACAACTGTCCCAGTCTGAATAAACTCATTCTTAAATGTGGGCAATCTGAGCTGGATAAAGTCTTGCCAAAAATCTTGCACAATGACATTTTGAAAATTCAGGCTGAGCATGGGGTTTTATCAGTTATGTATTTTGCTTTCTGTGCAGCAGGAAGTAAGTTTTGGATGCACAACTTATGTTTATGGGAAAAGCTTCTGGAATATTAAATTGGACWTTTTTTTTTCTTTTTTTCTTTTTTTTTTCTGACATTTTTGAAAGAAGCCATGGGGGACAGTATTTCCTCCTTTCCATGGGAGCTTGACTCTCTTTGATAATTCCAAAGTTAATTACAAATAGGGCATACAACGAGCACTTAGGCAGCAGTCCTGACATATAAGTAAAGAGTAAATAGTGTGTTTTGGTGCAGAGATGTCTTCTTTTTCCCTGGTATCAGTAGTAACCTGACTCTGTCTCCACAGAAGCATGAACCAAGGGTCCCTTTCTCTTCAGATAGCATTGGTACAAAGCAACCATGCCAGGCTATGCTGCAGATGAAGATCTACCAGTCCTCAAGCATCCCCAGTGCCATTGCAGCATTCTCCAGTTTACCACTGGCTGTGGCACAGGGCAAGCACGGCCTCACGGAACCAAGTTGGGGAGGCACAGTGTTTCTTGGCTCTGCCACCACAGCTGCACACCCCTACTGTAAGGTGTCCTTCTGCATCCTTAGAGAACACTTATCCTGCTCTGTCCTGGACCCAGACCTCGCTCACTGTCCTTGAGGACTGAGAGACCATCCAGCTGTGGTAACAGACTTTCCTTCATGAGTTTGCAGCACCTGCAGTAGGTCTTGTCCTAGAAGGCTGTCACAGAGCTGATATCTCACCACACACCTGAACCACCGCACTTCTTCCAGAGCCCTTCCCAAGGTCTGCAAGCAACGCAATGGCTCATCTGTAAGGAGCTGCTGATATGACCTGTCTGGAGACAAGAGCCTCCAAGCAAAGCATTCACACCTCAAAGAGGCTCACGGCTCTCTGCTTCTGGGAAGGATTAGTACAGATATCCCAAACTCTGGTGATAAGCCTTACTAATGCTACTTCATCTTCCTCTTCCTTTTCTTTGTGTCCACTAGATGCCTCCTTTTGCCTCAAATGCCACTTAAATCCCTGCTTTTACTTCATGCTCTTGTCACCAGCTCCAGCAATGCTAATAAGGTAAAAAAAAAAAAAAACCACAAAAAACAAAAAAACCACACAACAAAAACAACAACAAAAACACCAAAAACCAACCAACCAACAAACAAACAAACAAAAAACCCCAGCCAAACAACAAACTACTAAGTCAGGAAGACCTTCTTTACTCTAGGCTCTGCACCCGTTGTCCAGATGGGGCAATACAGAGATTTTTGTCTGCACTTCCCTGCTGCTGGTACAGGGAAGCCTCCCCAGTGAGAAAAGTCTGCCTTTCTGGGAACTGATGCTCTCTGCTGGAAGTCAGGAAACTTCTGAGGATGTTGAGGCCTGTCTGTAATATCTGTGTTATGCTCCCACTCCTTGGCAATGCGAACTGAGAAGTTGAAGTACTTGTGGGTTTGCAGCATGCACGGCACAAGAATTGGAGTGTATGGCTGCAGTGCAAGAGAAATCACAACCAAAAGGAGAGCTTGCAGGTCTGACAGGAGGAGATAAGAGATGTTCAGCAGAGTTGGAGGAGGAACCAGCTTTTTCCTCACTGTATAAATCATCTCCATTATTTCCCTCTTCTTCTAGATATGCTGGTTGTCTGTCATTCTCTTGCCCTCTCCTCCCATTTACAAACATTTTTTGGTACATGCACCTCATTCCCTGCTTATGAGGTGACTTCCTTCCAGTGACAGTTCTGCTCCGCTTGTTATACCAGGAAATGCTAAAGGTATACTTAACTCATTCATGAGTCTTTTAAGGAGAAGAAACATATGTGAAACAGAAAAAATAAGGGAGAAAAGAGTATGTGAGGGAAAGCAAGGAAAAAAAAAAGAATAAGCCAGTCTATTTTTACAGTACTTTCTCATCAAATATTCCTGCCACTGTTGTTCCAGAAAGGCCTCCCAGCCTAGAAATAGTAGTTGTTGGTCGTGTTTAGTGTCCTGCATTTGTGACTGAAAGGAGCTGTGACTCATAAATGTGTATAGCTCTCTGGCTCTAAGCCACTCTAACTTAAAATGGCTGAGGTTTACTGTGAGAAAGCACATCTGACTTGTATTTTCTTAAGACTGAAAAAGTATCGTCAAATAACAGTATAAGGGAAAAAATCCTGACCATAAAGAATTTTACATTCTTTGGAATGATATCATGGTAGAATATACACAGTAGACTAATTACAGTTTCATCTTTAATTTTACTCCAAAGTGGGTTGCATTTTTTGAAATGTCATTCCTTTTTAAAATTTTTTTTTTGTTAATTTCAAAGGCATGGCGGTGCTCCAATCACTCACTTACCATCATCTATATTAATTTGTGTTCTTCAAACAGCTGGATAATCTGTGGTAATTAGAATGATTTCCGCTGGCTGGGTTTTATCATCTTGTCAGAGGGAATTAGCTGGGCCAGCTTCTCTCTACCCCGAGCAGGCAGTGGAGGGTGCTGTTGTATTGGAGGTGCTCACAGGAAAGCATCACCTCGTTTGGCCGCTTTCGCAGTTCCTTAACAGAGCTCGCAGGTACAGACTTCCAGTTGTGTCTTTCCTGGTGTAACTGGTCCCTGCCATGGGGTAAGACCCACACACAGAGCTCAAGACAAGGGGACATCGGCTCAGTTTGTTATTTGGGCACTGAAGGAAGAACGACATGTAATAACACAGGTTTGGATTTTGACTCCGCGCCTGTGTGTTCTCTAGGAGTTTTACTGCCTCCTGTCCACAGATGATATCTTGTTCTAAATTCCTCGAGGAGAGAAGGGAGAGGAGAGAGAAAAGAATCGGGGAAATCTGTTTTTTTTGCCAGAGGAGTTCAGACTCTGCCCATTAAGCACTTGCTTCTTTTCCAAAGTATGTTCTGAATTAGGCAGAGCACAGTATGTCTTCTTCAATGTACTGGCCAGAAGTCATGAAGCTATGATAAATCCATGGATGGCAAGCCTTGCTCTCAAATTTGAAAGATGGATTAGGACACCCAAAGTCAGTACTGGTACTCTTCAGCTGAGTTTGCATTAGCCAAACATGATCTAAGAGCAGGAGTCCAGCAAGTCAGTCTGCCTGCCTGCTCACAGTCTTGAACAGGATGCAGGATACAGCTATTGAATTTCCAATGCCATATTTCACTGTCTTCAGGACACTGTGACTTTATTAGTGAATATATCACTAATTATATGGCATGTGGTCAAAGAACGTGTCATCTCAAAATCCAAGTAAACAGCATAGAATTACCAAACACACATCAAAGAAGCCCTCTGTGATTTGTAAGTATGACTTGATGCTACTGCTGTTCTGGCAATTGCTTTCTCTTTATATTACTTTTCCTGTAAAAATTTCAAGTAGAAATTCTACTTGAGCTTCCCAGCTCAAATAAAACTATCTGGTTTATGGATGAGAAACTGGAGAAGTTAAAGAAGTCAAATGGTTTTCCCAGGATCCCAGAATTGAGAATGAAACAAACCTGTGAATTAAATTCAGATACCGAACTTCAATATCAGCTGAATGGGGCAGAGGCTGCAGCTCATGACTGCTTTCCTTCCATGCTCAGCTTTTCCCCACACTCATGACCATGGAGAAATTTTAATTTTGCATCCTGAAGTGAATGCACTAAGCAGGAGCTCTGAAGGGTGCATGCTGCTCTTCGTGCTGCGCAGGTCTTCCAGCTCCTCTAACTGGCCAATATATCCTGATCATAATGTTTCCACATTGCTTTAAGATGAAAAGCAGTACATATATCAATGATAGAAAATATTGTACTTTTTTTTTTATCCCACAGGATGTAAACCAGCTCACTGAGGAAGTCATATGTGCTCTATAATTTCTTCTGCTCCAACCTTGTGAAGAAATTTCTCCCTAAAAACTAGTAAAAGTATAACTGCAGTAACCCCCTGGCCAATATAATTCTGAATGAATCAAGAACTTTTCCAGAAACTGGCCCCTTTCTAAATAACTAGGATCACTAGAATAACTAGGATCAACACGGTTGAGTGCAAATAAGTATGAAAAAACAACTTTGTGCCACTCACATAGTCCTGTGGCCATATTTCTTTCTGGTTAGTTTGCTGAGGACTGATTTGCTAACAGAAAATGTTTCTACCTATCTTGTGTTCTGTTTACCTGGTTTTAATCTTCTTAATTTGAATTAGTAAAGGAGAATATGTCTATGCCTGTATCAATTGATGGAAATAGAGATAGACCGCTTACTTGAGTGCACAATGTTTATTTTATCCCAAAAGTTTGTTTTCCTTTCCCCCCCTCCCACTGCAGTGTCACTGCTGCTGTATTTTATTAGACCTCTGGTTTTCATTATGCAAAAAGTCAAAACTGGAACATTGTAAATCTCCCCTCTCCTCCACGCTTGCTGCTCTGAAGCCCGTCCGCCATTCAATGCCTCACGGCTTCTCCTACCRAAGTGTGCTGTTTCCAGGGGCTTTGGGGAATAGGAGGTGAGAACAGGGAAAGCAGGGCAGGGGGGGACACCTCGCTCACCCAAGGCTTGTTAACCTGAGCGCACACTCTCTTTCTCAAATTTGTTTTCTCAGCTGGTGGCACAGTCGCTGCCCCAGCGCCACCAGCCCAGCAGAGAGAAGTTCCATTCGAGATCTGAAGGCAGATTTTAAAGAAGTGGTTGGGGCAGGAGGGGAGGGGAGCTTAATAGCAGCTTAGAGCTTGACTCCTATGTTTTCTTAGTATATTGAAATATGAACTGTGTAAACACACTGCATTCCACCTGCTCCAAAATCTGCCAGAAAGCTCACAAAAGTCCTTTGCTCTTTTTTACATCCTCCCGTTTTCCTTGCCCTCCTCCCCACAAGGTCTCCCACACCACCCTGCTGTTCTGCCCCCTACAAACACATACCCTTTTTTTCTGCCCTCTCTTTTCCATTTTTTTTTCCCTGCTGGAGACTTGCATTTCCAAAGTCGCTTTGCACCTAACACATGGTGCATTTTCAGCCTGGTCTTTCAGAGAACTGTTGACTCACTTTGGTTTCAAAACATCACTGCTTATGCTTGACAGGTTATTATTGTTCTTTTGATATTATTTACTGTTCTTGCACATAAATATGGCAGTAATCACCCAAGAGACTGAATATTTTCCACATCAAAACTCAGAACACACATGCTCTGCATTTTACCTGTCTTCCCCTGAATGGGGAGCAGTTTCCATCCAAATGGCAAACCATCAAGGGTTTTACACTTTTACACTCAGTAAAAATGCTGAACAAAGAAGTACATTTTCCATCATGTTCTGAAAGAGAGCAGGCTGTGCTGGCTTCACTGTGAGAGCAGATTTCCCCTTGGCACCATCTTCTGCCAGCATACAGGAGCAGGACAGAGACAAGGACCAYGTTTTTGATGCATGGCAGCATTCCCAAAAGGAATTCCCAAAGGGAAAATCAKGCCATGCAATTTAGAATTATCTGACTAGCCTCTGGTAACCACTCCTCATTTCTCGTGTCAGAGGTGATCATGTCATCCCTCATGGTGCATAGGATTTGGTGGTATTCTTGGAAGTGAACAGGTAGTACTTGTTCAAAAACATTGTATTTTTGATCTAGGAGATTCAAAACAGCCTGCTTTGGACTGAAGCAGCCAGTAAGTTTTGCCATGATTGCATCAGACTGCAAAAGGCTGACCTGAAAATGACTGGAGAACTGTGATTAAGGTCTTAGACAAAACTGTTTTTATTTGACTGTGTAGGGAAGTCACTACCTCAGCTACCCAGGAATGGTGGGAGTGAGATTCAGCTAGGCTTTCTACTGCTGTGCAGCATTCAAAGCACCAGAAAAAGTGGTCAGCTGAGTCCCCTACCTTCATCTACATTTGATGAAAAAATGAGGGTGCTCTTTTACAACCCTTTCCCCCCAAAATACTTCACACTATAGAGTATTTGCATCTCAGTTCTGATTCCTTTTTGACTGTGAGTTCTGAGGGAAATGGTTCTGCCTTGTTTGAAACATGGTGAGGACAGTGTAGCCGTGAGTCTGGAAAGGATTTGGCAGCCCTCTAACTGGGAAATGGGCTCTAGATTTCACCTCAGGGCAGCTGGTGGGAGCCMCCTGCTTCTTAGATTTTTCAGGATGCATAGGTGTCTTTGCCATTCACTGGACTTGTTTGTGGCATCAGCATCTCTCTGGAGACTGGGCATTTTTCCTTCCGTTCTTCTCTGCCTTGAGCTTTGCTTCTGCCTGAAACAGGAATCATGCAAATTGTACTCACAGTCCTTTCCAAGCACTCAGCATTAGAAACACCCTTCCCCTCTGCCTCTCCCAGCCAAGTGATCTGTACAGCCGAGCTGGGAGCAGGGAAGGGACGGGATGGGATGGGAAGGGACGGGAAGGGAGGAGGAAGAGGAAGCCATTCACCCCACCCTTCCAACCAGAAGAAGGAGCCTGAAGCGGTCACTCCAATGGAAGAAGGTCAGGTTTAAAAGAAGGAGRAAAAAAAAAAAAAAAAGACAAAAGGTGTTCCCTCCCACTGTTGGGATCATTGCAGCTGGGTGTAACCACACACAGACACCAGCGACCCTGGCCAGAAACACGGATGAYGGCAATGAAAAAGCTGATATCACTGTGAGTGAGGCTGTTGCYCCTGACAGACTCCTGGCATGCTCTGGGAGGGTGGT
Organism: Mixornis gularis; assembly: GCA_003546035.1. Lineage (NCBI taxonomy): Eukaryota > Metazoa > Chordata > Aves > Passeriformes > Timaliidae > Mixornis > Mixornis gularis. The sequence goes on from QVAJ01000020.1 coordinate 36,570, forward strand.
CTGATATCTTCCCCAATTAATTCAGTTTTCTTAAAATTGTCCCCCGAGCTGTGAAAGCTCCTCTCATCAGAAAGTAAATCTAGAACTGAGTATTTCAGCTAGGACAAAGATAATACAGATAAGACAAATGCTGTCCTGTCTCCAACTATTTTTTTGGAAGTCAGTGTGAAGGACTTGAGCAACAAAAATGATTTGTTCCCTAAAAAGAGGAAGGATCACTAAACTAGAACATCTAGCATTCTTTTGAAAGAATTACATMGTACCAGAAGGATCCAGAAATAAAATATCATTTGCTAATTTTGCTAATCCATTAAAAATATGTTGGGCAATTGAACTATTATTTGTAACTCTCTACAATCTCTCTTTAGGGTGAGGAAACCATGTCCTACTGCAATTAGGTGTGGTGTGTTCTCAGAGCACATAAAGCTTTCAGCAACTTTGTGTGAGGCTGGTTTGGACTTTAGGTAACAGCACATATTGAATCAGCCGGGGAAAGAAAGTCTCCAAGCAGAGGTCTACCAGTTTTAAATTATCTGGAATTTCAAATKATCAGAGGATATATTTATCATATTATCCCTATATTTATGAATTTGCRTGTAGGAGGCTAGGGGGTGTCCAAATCTGCAAATTGTTAATTCACGTTCAATTCTTCAAACCAAGCCAAATCAGTCTTGCCTTTTCTTTTAAACCGGACATAACTAGAAAATAATYGAGTAGTTGAAATGAAAGATTTTTCCTTGGGTAATACTATATTGTACTGAATACTTACGGTAAGAACAAGTTAACTGCCTTGTTCTTCATCATTTCAGAAAAGTAAAGAGAGGAAATAAATCACCTGAGAAAATTATTCTTCTATTTCAATCTTATTAATCTTTTCTTTTCTGTTCCAGTTAAAACAAAAGAAAGAGCTGTGGAGACAGATTGACTCTGTAATAGAAAAGGCATAGTTTGGAGAAATTTTCAGTCTGCAACTATGCTTTGCCTGTCCTGCAGCTCTAAAATCAAAGCTGATTTCTAGCTTTCAGCAGAATGATGATGTTGCACTCTGAAGATGAAAATGTGGTTCTGAAATGAAAAATGAAGTTTAATTTAGGATGCTTTCAATAACACCTCGTTTGACAGCAGAGATGGTAGCTAAATTGTATTATAGTCATCTGATGCTGCTAATTCGGGACAACAAATATTCTGACAGGATTAAATTTGCCTAAAAGGATGAAAAAGGACAAATAGCCTGAGAGGCGAGCAGCAACACAGCTGTACAATTTTGCTGTGCACATAGCAGTAACAACCAATGGTTAATATTTCTCATCTTGCTGGGAGTTCAAGTTCTAAATTTAGGTCACTGAATAAGGGATATGACGTATGAGGGGCCTTATACYACCAACCACAGTCAATGGGACGTGCTGATGCCTTGGGCCTTTCCAAATCAGGGCATTTGAATTTAAAATACACTGTCAACATCCAGCTGTTACTTCCTGGCTTCCATTTCCCCACAGGGGAGGTGAAGCTGATGGGGGACACTYGCTTGCACAGGGTCCATCAAGGAGTGAGCTCTCTCCATCAAAACTGTGACCCAGTCCTTCACTGGGTTCCTCTCATTGGGGGTCCTCATGCCTCTGCCAAGAATGACAGGCATCCATGAGGACTGGCTGAGTCCTCTTCCAGGAACAGGCATGGACGTCTACCCCGGAGAAACACATTTTTAGTCACTTACCTGAAAATTATTATTGCTTTGCTCTTAGGGAAAAGACTGAGTGACTTCTGTTGAAATATAACTTCTGTCAAGTGAGATGCCACTTTCCTGGCTGACACATCTCCAGGCAAGAGGAACTTCCTCAGAAGTCAGTGACAGATTTTGTAGCAGGATTTTGGAGCACGCAGCATTTGTGACTGAGTTGAGAAATCAATAAAAGCAGCCGAACATGGGGTGTAGGTAAAGGCATACAGATACTGCAGCAAACCTGGGGCTGTCATCACCCCCCTGCCTCTGGCCAAGGCTGATAAGCACTGGAGATAGAAAAGAATGGTGGAAAACAYGGGGACAAGATGAGTCTCCATATCCACAGCTGTCCCACCATACATCCTACCCACTATCAGGCYGTGGCAGACACTCCTTAGTATGCCGTAAAAGGAAACAAAGCATTCTCTTTAAAATGGGATGGCAACCTCTGCCTGTGCACAATGGAAATGAGACAGGGGGAACACAGAAGGCAGCCAGTGCATCAGGCTGTGCAGGAAGGAGCAGGGCTCTTCAAGGAAGAACTRTGTCCCATCCTGTGGCCCTCATGCACGGTGTTGTCTCTGCTCCTGTCATTCCCAAAGCACCAACAAGGGGAGGCAGCACCCAGAAACAGAGACGTCCTCAGCAGTAACAGCTCCATCCTGGAATAGCTCCCYCATAGCATGCAGGGGAAGACATACTCCTCCAAACACCCTTCATATTTAAAATGCAAATAGTGATGCAGGCATCTTTCCTCCAGGTCTAATCTGGGAAGGTTCTGTCCATCACATCCTCCTGTGGCAGAGACTTCCCAGGCACCTTGGTCTAGAGAGACTTATTTCCAGCAAAGCATTTACCTCAGGCCCTTACACTTCCCTTACAAGAGCTTCTGAAAAATGACCAGCCTGCCATGATTTACCCTGCATCCCAAAGCATCCCCTCAAAACACTTCCCTGAGAGAAGAGATTTGGAGCTTTCTTTATGAGAAAAAACAATTTTCTTTTATGGCAAATATGAATAAGGGGCAGGGAAATGGGTTCACATTTTTGCATTGCACTGCTTTTCTTGGTGCTTTGTTCTACACTACAAGTCAGGTGCTATGTGGGATGATTCCACACTACCACTTTGTGCTTGAAACTTCAGTATGTCACCATTTGCCTCTAACAATCTTATAACCAGAGGAAGCCCTGGCCCCTGTGAGGCAAGCAGTTTTGGAAGGAGTCAGCAGCAGCATCTCCTCTGCAATTCGGAGCTGAGACTTCAGCAGGAACCAGAATTCTCTGCCTGAACAAGATAACTTCAACTATCTGCAAAGGACAGAGCCACCTGAGGCATTTAGAACTGTATTCCCATTTTTTGTTGATGTGTACAAAGATGAAGATTTTCTAATCATGGTATTTTCCAGTTTTTACAATTATCAGCATGTTTTGAATCCACTGCACATTTCCTAGACTGTGTAGAAGAGGGGTAGGAAGCTCACAAACCTCAAGAAAACTGGCAGCTAGATGGAGAACTCTCTGTCTGCTCCCATCCATCACAACACAGTGGGGAAAACATTTGTTGTTCATCKTTTGTGCATTTTCTTTGACTACAGAGAGCTGGTCAGTCAGCCCATGCATTAACATGAACAAGCCACARTAAATGCTGTTTATCCCTGATTAGGCTGCCATAGGAAGTTGAGCACATTTTTGGGGTGATAGGCCAAAGAACAAAGACAATTCTGTAGAAGACAAGGCTTCACTAGTTCTGCCACTCCTGAAACAACTTGGTATTTTCTTAATTTTATTAAGAAAATACCAAGAAAATACCATTACCAAATGCTCAAAATGCTCCTCTTCCCCTTTGTAGTGGAGCCTCGTGGAAAAGAAAAATGATTCCAAAATGGGAATGGAAACCTGGTATGTGTTTGAACACTGTCAGGCAGGTGAGATAATTAAGAGCTGTGAGAAYGTAATGTCTAGGGGAAACAGAAGAACTTTGATAGGGACATTTTGATTCCAAATGAAAAGAAAATTATTTTCCCTTAGGTTTGTATGATTTTCCTCCCCCATCTCTGCTCTTTTCAGTTATTTGCTCTAAAGGACTGGCTCTTTTTCAGTGACTAGAAATGGTCTAAGSAGTTCAAAGAGAGGGGGAGATACTAGGGGCTTGGGGATAAGACTCTCACAAGTAACTTTCAAGGAAAATATTACAGCTTTAACAGCTACAAAGGGCAGATTTCCACTGTATCTAGGAGAGCACCCTGGATTGTTGCCAGGAGCAAGTTGCTGATAATGGCTGCAAATATATCTGTTAATGAAATGTTAAGCTCCTTGACGGAGTTTTTTGGGTTTTCAAAGTGACAGTTTTCCATTAAAATTTACGTCGTAAGAATTTGAGGTGGGGCAAAATTGGAACCATTTGTTGGCTGAATCTGGCAAACTGGTTGATAAAGAGCATGGAACTGAAGATTGCTTGCTTACAAATTACAGCACTAAAACCAACCAACTAACTGTCATCTAATCCAACTGCAACAGAACAAAATGCTTGGAAAAATGAGATCCATGAGGATCTCCTTTCAGACTCAGGATCAAACTTTGCAAAACCAGAGGTGCAGCCCCTCATCCCTTTATTTCTCAGGAACAAAATTATATAATGGAGTATTTTGAAATAACTAAAATTCTTGGCAAAATCTAGTTTGCACCAAAAGAGACAGAAATCAGACCAAAGAAAACCTTTGCTTTGCTTCCCAGGTTATGGGAATTTACCCTCTATCCCACCTCTTTCATCTATTTGGCCTACTGTCTTGCCTGCCAAAACATCTGCACAGGGAAGAGAGAAGGTGAGAGGAAGATAGACTAAGGAGAATGACTAAAATAAAAATAAAAATAAAATAATAAAAAAACCTTTTGTTGCCCTAAGCTTTCTTGCCTTGTGAGTGTTTGCAATTTTGTAGTGGAGATTCTCACAGTTTYAGTAAACTATGTATATATTTAAAATTATCTATTTTGTTTACATATTTMTCCTCTGGGAGGAGAAATATGATTGATGGTGATGTTCACCTACAAGGTTGRAGAGGTGGCAACCTGTGTAGCCAATCTTTTGCCTTCTGTAAAAAGTGTATGTAACAGAGTCAGAAAAATTAAAATAGGACTTTCCTGCCTTTCTGCTGCCTGCCTCGTCCTTTGTGTGTCCAATATTGCAACAACCTTTTGGCAAAGCTCCTGTTGATATCAGTGGGTGTGGACTTCATCCTCTGTTTGAGGTACTCTCTGAAGAGCCCCTTAGGTCTGTGTGCAGACCTAAGGGGCTTGGGAGGTGTTATGAAGCTAATTGTACATGAGCTAATTGTGAAAATAGCAGCTCCAGGAATTTTCCTGACCACAGCTTTACTCATTCCCACCAAACAGCTTCTTTGGTCCCAAACCTGTGAAAGGCTACACCTAAGATTAATTTTAGGTGTGTGTGTATAGTCCCACATCCATGAAGTCCCTGGATGTGTAGATATTGGAGTAGTTGGGGCCTTGGACATTTTTGGTATTATGAATGGTGCTTTCTGCAAGTGCCTGCCTAGCAGAAGGCTCTTTAGATTCACATTTTAGAGCAAAGATTTCAAATCACAGGCAAAGAAGACTGCAAAATTGATACTTCAGAGAACTAGGTGGATGAGAGGCTGATCTCCTAAACTCAGCTTTGCTTAGGTTTACATATTATAACTCATTAAATACTTACACATTAAACATGACTTCATCTTTAACAGCCTCTATGTATTATGATTTTAAATGACAGCAACTTCTATATTTAACAGCAGAAAGCAGCATACTACCAGCTATTCTAAATGAAATCTACTTTTTATTGTAGAAGAGTTATGCATTAAAGTTCAATTTCATAAAAATGAAAACCCTCAGGCTTATCTGAAGGTTAGTATAACTAAAACATGTGCATAAAATAAAGCAAATAATTATGTGCTTTCCTGAATCAGTATCTCAATGAATTGATTTTGCTGAAAAGCATAGAAGGACCATAGGCCTCAAAACAAATTAATTTAAACTATTTTCAGTAACTCTTCATCTTACCTTGTGTATCTCCATCAACTGTGATGGGCTGAAGCCAGATTCTTGCAGGGAGAAAAAATTAATGCACAACACTCTTGGAAATTGATCTCTGCTATGTTGTCTTTCCACTTGTAGGAACAAAAACCACCAAACAAGCATTTTGTTATTTTTATGTACAAAACCATGACCAGCATGTTAAAATATTATATTTTACATTTTAATAAAAATTAGCAATTGAAAAGTTACACCTCAGCAGTTGTTTATGTCACATGACTGGACTATCAATCATAATAATAATAAACCAGGAGATTTTTAAGCTAGCACACTTCTGAGTATTCAACCAAAAYGGAGAAAAATGGGGAAAACACATAATATATCTTAGGAGTAGTAATGTCCTGTTATTGTTAAAAAACTGCTGGGACCTCATTAGTGACTATGAAAACATCATCGGTGAATACTGTGAGGCAATAAATCTACAGTGTCCAAGGAAGAGGGGGGGAAGAGAGCAAGCACAACGTGTGTATTTGCCATTTTTTCTTACCCAGCTGTGAGTTAGTAATTTCCATCTCTGCTTGCCAAACAGCTTCCAGAAGCTATTACTGATTATGTGAATTCAATAGGCTGCTAATGAACGATAAGATAATGGGTCTATGCTCAAGACTTCAGGAGACAAATAGTTGTTTACGTGTCAAAAAATCCTTTTCCACTTGGGTAATTTCACACACACACACACACACACACACACAAACACACACACACACACGCACACTTTTGAGGACCCATTTTATAGCACTCTAGCTCCAAGCCAGGGCTGATAATGCTGCAGGTATGGCCCTTTTGTCTCCAAATGAAATACTAGTTTTTGTAGTATACCATTGATGATCAGTTTCCCATAGCTTTTAATGAAGCAAGAAGTGCTTTAAAAATAACAAATTATCAGTTTTTTGAGGGGAGAATGGACTGAATGAGTGACAAAAGACAAATAACTTATGGATGAATTCTGAAATACATTTGTGTAAATACCTATTTTGAAAGACTTAGCATGAGACCCTCAAACTGATTTGTGCTAGGACTTGCCTACCATAGCTACATCAGCAAAGCTTTATAATGCTTTCCACCCCAGACAATTTTATCATCTGTCAGCCTCCTACAGCCACAGTGCGACCAGGCACAAATCCATTGCTGTCATAAATACATKCTCTTGCATTGCCGTGGAATTTGGCTCTGTATTTGCAGAGCTCACGTCACCCGTCAYTGAAATGTGGCTACTTCTACTGAGGAAAAGCAGCACTGCCAGCAAGATTGTTTTTAGCACGGGAAGAGAAGGGTAATATAGCCAACTAAACTCGCTTGAGGGCTTGCGTCGGAAGAACACAAGGTAATGACCTTGGAGTCATTAACTGGAATTCCCTTAGGGCACTGGGTCTATCCACTCACACATGTCTGAGAAATGATACCAGGTCCCTAATGGCCTTAAGTACAGCARAGACTGAACAAGTGGAAGCTATTTGCTCTGTTGAAAATTGTACATTGTTTTTTGCACAGAACCCCAAATTTTTTGACTGTGAGCTTTCACTTTAGACCCTTTTTTTGGCATTTGGTCCCAGTGCAGAGGACCCTTGGTAGGTGATAGTCTGCAACTGGATGCCTTGTTTGTACATTTTACTTTCAAAAGCACTGAGAAAACAAACAGAAAGAGACTTACCTTCCAAGATACTGGATATCTTGTCTGTGTATGTGAAAATGAAGCATTGGGAAGTAAATTTTACCAAAAAATTGAACATTCCCAATACCAGCCTCAGGAATCAGCAAAGTCAGCATCTATCTAGGACAGTGTCCTGCCAAGGCAGTAAAACACCTGYTTCCAGTGGTTTGTTCATGCCAGGGCTTTGGACAGTGAGGCTTATAGACGTGGAACGGGCTGGATTTATGTGGTGCTGGGTAACTCCAGTCTCCCCCCTGGTGGCAGGAAGAAAGGCAAGCCCATTCCCACACAACTGTCTCCCATGACTCCCTGTCTCAGCCCTACTTTTCTTATTTTCCAATGGAAGGAGCAGCATGGTCCCMCATGAGTCCTGAGGTCCTGAACAGCTGAGTTTTGCTTAGTTTCAGAAAAGCCTTGAGCCAGGTCTCTGCAGTCCCAGGATGCAAACTCAGAGATGGCTTGAAATACACAAATGGATTCAAAAAGTCCTTGCCTATTTGTAAGATATGAAATACCCTGGAACTCACTCATTATGAAATACACTCTCCAGAGCCTGAGAACTTGTTAGACAAACTGTAAGTAACTTTCTGAAATCGATTTAATTAGGTTATGATTCGACAAATGCAAAACCAAACCAAACCAACCAACCAACCAACCACCACCAACAAAAAATCCCAATAAATCCACCAAACTAGAACAAGGTCAGTGTTCACTCAGTGTATCTGTGATGAGTCAGTCTTTTGGGGTAAACATGGACCTTACACTCACAAGCACTCACTCTGTTTAAGCCATGCATTAATAAAGAGGCCTCCTATGTTCTTATCATTATCACAATCCATATCAGAATTCAGAGTTCATACACACTCAGGCTTTTTTCCATGCTGTGACATTCATGAATACAGAACAATCCTTAGAGGCCTTATCACACAGTGAACCYGAAGACTTGTCTACTCAGTCTTACAGTACTTCTTGGACTCTAAGGACTATCTAAGACCTCTGCCTCTGACTACAGACTCCATGATTTTTGGAATTTATTTTGGACTTTCAAGCATACTATGGCAAACTAAGTATATATAACAAACTATGCTATAGCAAACAAAATATGTCCCTAGAGAAAAACCCTAAAATTCTGTAGCTATTTCCAGAGACCTTGAGCACTAAGCAATGCTGGCAGAATGTTTGGGAYTTCTGGAAGCTGAAAATCAGACAAGGTTGAAAATCAAATGTTTGCATGTTTGGGTTGAGCCTTGTTTATCAGTTTCATTGCCACTTCTCTGAAAGCTACTTGTTGCACTTTCATCATTTGAGATCATACCCTTTTGCATGGTCTCACCTCTTGGCAGTGGGAACAGCAGCTTTTGAGGACCRTGGAAGCTCAAAASAGAAAAGCATGTTTTGCAGAAGCAGTGTTGGTTCTTGCTGCAAACAGAGCCAATACCAGCACAAGTCTAAACATCTGACCCTGTCCATTCAAAGGTCATCTCCAGTACCACGCCCCATTAGCCAAAACTCAAAATGGGCTAGTCATGATTTATAGTACTCTGAAATAAAGCATTGGTGCTTGTCTGGGAGGGAATTCCAGGCTTTTTAATTGATCAAGTAGAACTGTGTGTTAATATGGTCTGTATTAATTTATGCTTTCTAAATGTGGAAAGCTAATGGGAAAGCAATCGGCCCCTGCTGAGCTATATCTCTTGGAAGAAAAATCTCAAAGGCAGTAGGGAAAAGAGCATATTGCTATTCATTTGTAAGAGTTGGTAGCTACTTCCTTCTCCTGGGCCAGTCTGTTCACAACCACAAATGGTCGATTCAGGCATATACATGCATGTAAATTCAGTGATTTGCAGCCTGTATGCATAGTACACAAGCAAAGGACTGTCACAGACAAATGATATTAATCTAGACAGAAGCTGGAATCACTAGGTGACACATTCATGTGGGCAGTCTTGCAACAGGAATGAAACTTTGTGACAGAACTTCCTGTGCCCTACTCAGTGTGTGACTGTGTGAAGAAAGCTTGCAACGTAAYTTTTCAAAACTTTTGTCAGAGAAATATTTTGTATTTTTGCTCTGTCCAGGAGCTTGCTGTACTTTAAAATTAGACTAGAAGTGATGTTTTCATTGACATCTTTGTCTACCCAAAATGGAAGAAATGGTAAATGGGAAAAAATATATAAAAAAATATATTAGCTCTGTGTCTGTGTGTATATATCTCAGCATTTAACTTCTGATTGCCTAAATCAGAATCCTAAGTTTGGACTAGCTAGTAYAGTATTTGAGGTGAAAGAAGAATTTTTATGCAATTCAGAAGGACACCCCACCCCCCCATCCCAAATTAGTGTTTCTGCTTCTCCTCCTTCTTACTGACTGTATCTATGTAGCATTACATTACCACATGATCTGCTTGGCCTGTCTGGATAGCACAGTACTTTGAACAGGATTTTCAGTTCCATTGGGGGAAATTCAAACATTCAACTCCAAATAAAAGTCATAGGAATGTGCACGCACATCACTTAAGAAGTTTTAAAAAACAAATCACAGTTTTCTTATGTGTCTTATGTGATGTTCTGCAACAGAAACATTAGATGAATGTATGCCAGTATTGGACCTGGATTCAAATTTCCCCCTCTCCTGGCCTCATTAACTTAGTTTACTACATTAAAATTTCCTAATTGTACTTTCTGATTTCTCTTAATTCTTTTTCTTTTCCTTTCACTCTCTTGGAGTTTTATTCTCTTCCCAGCACCACACTATTTTCAATGCTTTAACAGTTGCTTTCTTTGATTGCATCTCCTTGTTGAGGAAGGAAGAGCTACCTGAGTGCTTCATACATTCAYCTCAAGTTATGAACTGCACTGTCAGTTAAGTAACTAATAGAAACTAATTTAGTAATTGATAGAAACAATTATCCCTGTTTCATATGAAATGTTTCTTAAATGTTGAAATTTTTTGCCAGAAATCTGTTCARAAAATCCAGAGCCCCGAGACTAGAGCTAGAAAAATCTGTCCAATAATGGGGCATATTAATTGGACCCTCATGCCAGTTAACTCATCCATCATTTATGGCTCTTGGAGTCTGAGAACACTCCTGATTGCTGCCAGGGCTTTCAGTCCACTCCCTGCTAACACATGGGTGCACGCATTCTGCCAGACCTCTGACTCTGCCATTTTGGCCCCAGGTTCAAAGGCCTTCAGATGTGTCTGGCAGGTTATTCTTGGTTTATACCTCTGACAATGCTAATGGTAAGAGCAGATTTTGGCCGCACATTTTGCATGTCAAATTGGTTTTTGCTGAAGTTCATGCTAAAGGAGCAGAAGGAAGATCAGGGTGCAGCTTGATGGCCACTGAAAGAAGCCCAGATGAGTTCCATGGGTTCCACTCACTGGGAGAGGTGACAAGATTGATTCACAAAAAGTGTTAATTTCTGTGAAGATTATCACTATGGAAACCAAAGMGGTGACTCTTGAGAAATATGTGAGATGGGTGATTATTGTTTTCCAATTTYATAAAAGAGCAATGTGAGCTACATTTGTAGCAGTGTGCCCTGAGCTGAAAGATTGGTGACAGTCATAACCTTACCCCATACATCTGCTGTGTCTCTGGAGGCGAAGCAGTGTTTATCAGTGRCTGAGATTTCATTTTATGTTCTGCTCTGCCCAGGCAGCTCCTGAGCTTGTGTGGAGTGTCATGCAGGCTTCTCATCTACTCCATCCAGGTGCGAGGAGCAAGAGAGAGGTTGGCCAATGGCTACAAAGGAAAAAAATATGTGCAATCCTTCAGGTTTTGACCACACTTTATTTAGTTCAAGATGCTAATATGGACATGGGGGAACTCATTTTTACCTATTATTAACCCCAAAGTCTTTCCTGTTGGGGAGATTGTTCATGTTGAACTGTGAAACATCAAACTGCATTGCCAGAGGCAAAGGCTCTACAAAACAAGCTTAGGCATTCACATCACTAAAACTCAGGAAAATAGGATAAATAGTATTCTTTTTCTATTTTCTCTCCAATAAATGTTTGTGAAMGTATTTGTCAGTAGAAAATGCATAGGAGGGAGAATCTCACATGAGTTTTATGCAACAGAATACGTATGCTTCAAATGCTTTTGGAAGGCCATTTTGGAAGCTCTGTGTTTGTTCGTTTTAGGAGTTGTGYTTATCTGAGTCCCTGAGCATTTGCATGACAAATGAAGTAACCATTAAAGATGTACAGACATGTATTTCCAAGCAGCATTCATCACAACTAAGCAAAAACATGTTTTAAGATGYACCTGCAGCATATCAAATGATATCTCAAAAATTTTATGAGCTCTAATTTTATCTGTTATTCCCAACTCTTCTCCAAATTTTACTGAKGCCTATGTTGTCAATACAGCATTATTCTACGAACCTCAGACAATTAAAATATTTACTTGATTTCATTCTTTCTTTTCATCTTCCTCTTTGCACAACAGCAGAAGGTACCTGATTGTGGGCTTACTATGTATCACCGTACTAAAGCATGATGTGAACACTTGCTATAAATTTTGCAAAACTTTTCCACTTTCAGTTGCAATTCACTTTACTCCTCAAGAATGATGCACTGGTAGCTGAAGGAAGTGCCATTGGTCGAAGTGAACTGTATCAGCATCACATAATGTACATATCATATTCTATTTTCTTCCTGTTTTCATTAAAAGTACACCAGTAGGAGAAAAAACAAAAAAAAAAGGCAAAAGCAACCCAGTGATTTTCTCCCACTCATTTCCTGCACTCTGTATTTCTGACTCAAAAAAACAGTGAAGCACCAATATGTAAAAGCACTAATATTAAGTTCATCTAAACATTTCCATTCTGAAGGCCCAGTTTCAGTTATTTATTATTTTCATAAACTTTAGCCTTCTTGGCTGAACTCTTTCCAGAGTTGTTCTCTTTCCAAGAGTGACTATTTTAGGAAAGTTTGAGCATGAATCAAGCAAACCCAAAACTTAACAAAAAATACACTTTTCCCACCATTTTTCCCAAATCTTGCAGTTTGTTTGGAATAGATATAAGGGCCAGATCTTTTCAGACAAAAAGCTGGTATGGGGCAGATGACAAGGCCAGATCTTTTCAGACAAAAAGCTGGTATGGGGCAGATGACAATCTGTAAATGACATGGGACAGACAGGTACCTTCCAAAGTCCTTTTGAAAACAGATTCAGATTTACCCAAATCATACATGCCCAAAGGTTAATTTCCACTTACATGCAGCTGTCATATGAACCTAGATACATTGGTCAGGTTTTTTTTGTCAGTACTCAGAGGCAATTGGTATCATCGTTCCCCTTTTCTCAAATCAAGAAACTGAGACATGGGAGACAGACACAATCTAGTTTGCTATGTCTTCCCTTGGCATTCCTTCCATTCATTTCTTCTCTACTTAGTAGTGTTCTCCATTTYCTAAATTACATGTACTCTTTGTGGAGAAAATGCTGTGCAAAGAAAAGAGAASAAGTGATGGTAAAACCCTGTGTGTGCAGTCTGTATATGTGTAAATGGAGCCACCATGCAACCCACACAGATATACTGCTAATGAACAGCTGGTTTGCAACCAAGTGAATACTCAAACTGCTTGCACACGGGGAGATTTTCTTGTCTTTTTGTAAGTCATGGCAAATAAATGTCATGGCTGCCCAATTCACTTAATAACATCAGATCTGAGCRCTGAATCATAGCGCACTGGCATGGAATTGAAAATTCTCTCTTGGGYCTCAGCCCAGAATTGCAGGGCTTTTTAAAAGAGTTTGGSGAGTCARATGGCCAACTCCTGCTGGCTTTCAGTGGAATTCTCAGCCATTCTCCACTGGGCTGCTTTGTCAGGGGGACACACCCACATAATGTAAGTATCGTAAACTGTGAACACATGAGTAACTCCACTGAAGCCTGGAGTTAAGTATGTGCTTAGGTGCTATGTTGGGTGCATTCTGTTTACACTCCATAACACAAAAAAATCCAGAAGTGATGGGGAAAAAAACCCAAGACATCTTCCCAGCTATGCTAAAATGCCTGACAAAAATATACACATTTTCTAAAATATTTGGGAGACCAAGATGAGGATGGGAAAAAAGATAACTTGACATAAATTCCCAATCCCTTTTAATGAAGGAGCTCAGAGCTCGGATTTTGTGTTATCAGCTGTCYTGATGCACTGTTTCAGAAAACCTGCCTTCCTGGTCCATGTTCTTTATTTTGAAGAGACTTCATGATACTACACATTAAATTATTTCAGAACAGTCTTTGTCAAACACCACACGTGTACATCAACTAAGAGGTTGTCTTACAAGAGGCACTCACATGGAGAATTTTTTTTCCTCACTAGATTCCTCTCTCTTTGCACAAGGTAACAAATACCCCTAAATAAATACTCACTGTGCAGAAATGGAAATCTTAATTTCTGAATAAGATAGGGGGTTTATACCAAAGAATCAAAGAGTCATTAAGGGTTGAAGAAGACCCTCCAAGATCATTGAATTCTGTGCAATTAAAGGCCCAACCATAATCCATTCATGTGAGTTAGGGTGTGAGTGTAGTCTGCACAGAAATTTCCTTGCTTCTGAGTACTTCATTTCAAAAGCCAGTTACGTCCTTYTAGATGATGGTATGTTGTACAGATTTCCCCATGCATAATGATAAGCTGTGGTAGTGGTGAATAGAATCACTGTGATAGGGATGTGAGTTAGTGTGATGTATGGCAGGGATTGTGCTGCAGATCTGTGTCCAAGGAGAATCAAACAGATTTTTCATGTGGGTTTCAAAGATGTTTGCTGACAAGAAGAGGAATGATCAGGAATGCTGGGTTTCAGCCAARATTATTTAAAGATAGGATGCTTTGGAGGTCACAGCCCATTTCAGCACCTCATTCTTGTCTTTGTTTCCCCTAACCTTCTTTTCTTAAACCCAACTGCCTCTGGCCTGATCTTTCCAGGATGTTCCTCTTCCTGGACTTGCTTAAACAAAGGCAGGGCTCTGCTCAAGCCCATTTAAACTTCAAGGCTTCCAAAGACCAGACTTGCTGGCTGACTGCTTTGTCCCTTGATGAATCCCCTGCACTGACCTAAGCCCTGTGCTGCTTGGTGAAGGTGTTTCACCAGATCCTCCTAAGACATCAAAGCTCTCAGAAACAGCTCCACTGCTGCAGGTTAAACCATGTGTCRCTTGGTACGGGTAGACCTCAGAAACTTCAGCCCCTGGCCAGTTTTGCTCTGGTTTGAGCCTAAAATATGGCCTGTCCTTTTCCAGTTTGTGCTTCTGTTKCTCCTTGGCTCCCCCGCCACCACARTCTCCTTGACAGGATTAATCAGAATACGTTAGTCTTCTTCTACAAAGAAGAGGGAGGGATCATTTGTTAAACAGATACCGTGTTTTGCTTTTTGGCACTGGCCACAGTGAGTGTTCTGTTGTTCTTTTCTATTAAAAGAAAACAAGAGGTCCATGTACGAGGCAAACAGATCTCCTGGTCTAACCACACACAAAGATCAGATCAGTAGCCCAACGACCACAGAATCATAAAATCATAAGAATGCTTTGGGTTTGAAGGGAGYTTGAAGATCATCTGGTTCTAACTCCCCTGCCATGGATAGGGACAACTTCCACTGGACCAGATTGCTTAGAGCACCATCCAACCTGGTCTTGAACACTTCCAAAGATAGGGAAGTGYACAGCTTTCCTGGGCAGCCTGTTCCAGTGCCTCACCCTCACAGTAGAGATTTTTTCTTTTCCAACATCTGACTTAAACATACTCTCTTTCATTTTGAAGACATTTGTTTTGACTCCTTGTTCTGTCTCTACACACTCTTGTAAATAGTCTCTTTTGCTCTTGTAAATACTTTCTCTAATGATCTACTTATTACCATCAAAGTTGTCTTGCAAAAATTCTGGGGGAAGCTAGATGTGTTGAAAGGAATGGGGCGAGAATTAGCTTAGTGTTACTTAAATACTCTGTCAGACCACCTATCTGAGCCTGATCTGGATATACAGCTCCTGTGTCCATTCCTCCTATTCAGTGAAACTTTTTTTAGTTCAGGCTCTCTACAGGTTTGGTTGTGTAAAGTCTTGTCCAAAAATTATATTCCCTCAGTGCAGGGCTTAGAAAGGAGAGAATTGGCACTTTCCATGCCACACCTGTTCAGCAGAGAGAGCACTTTGATCTCTGTGGCTACCCATCTAATAGCCCCATAGAGCAATAAATCCATACACTCTTTTTTTTTTTTTTTCTTTTTAGTGTATCTGCCAAAAGAGGGGGAAAAAAAAGTGAAAGGAAAAAAGTAGCTGTTCCAGGAAGGAGCTGAAGCCTATAAAGTGATCTTTCACTCTCTATTGCAAAGCTCTTGCTAGTCAGCACCACCACAGATCTATCAGAATATTTTTAGTAACAAGTTTTTGAGAARCTGAATTTAAAATAAGAAGTGGGAAGTGAGGAGGGAGGCAGGGAGAGTGTCTTCAAACCAAATGCCAYGACTGCTCACAAGGCACTCTATAATTCAAAACCGGGTACCCTCAGGCACGCTGTGCATACATTTRTATTTTCAAGAGAACAGTCCCACAATGCAAACACTGTGAGTGGTTTTACCTAAAGGATTCTGTAGGATTTATGCACATGAGGGCTCTTGTCAATTGTAAGTAGAGGTCAGGAACCTGCCTGGGTGGAGAAGGCAGAATCAGTGCTTTCCTGAAATCCCTCCTTGTGCCAGGAAATAACCACCACACCCACAGCTACTACATTTGAGCCAAGGTGTTTCAGGGACACAGTCTGTCATATAGGGCACGCCTGTGGAAAAAAGTTTTATAAACCATATCCCGTTTCTTTAATCTTCCATTCCTTGTTGCTGAAAGAAATTTTTAAAATAAATAAATAAAAAACCCAAGGTAGTTGCTTCTGATAGAAAAGAAAAGGAGTTTCTGTTCAGTACCTTAAAGTAAAAGATTAAAAAGCAAACTTTGATTTTTCACATATTCCAGAATTCTCAAGACAGTTTTTATTTCCACTGAGTTAAATGGAAGGTAATGAAATTTTGACCATGGTGGCATAAATCAAATCTTTTGAGGGAGTGAAAGGGTAGGGAGGAGAACAAAGAACAGGCAGAGAGGCTACAATATCAAGTGTTTCTTGTAAAAATACAGAACTAGTATTTGTTTCGGTTAGGCATCTTAATCTGTGATTTATTGTCAATTCAAGAACTCCACAAGTTTTTACTAGAGCTGAATGGATTTGAAACTACCATTGCTAAATAAAAAGGCTAATTGTGTTTTACTGCTCCATTTCMAGTACAATTCTATCTTGGTGCCAAAGATCAGGCTGAGAAAAAAAATGACACACTTTATTTAAAATAATTGCAATGAAAAAAAATGTATGGTTTTCTTTTGGCTGTGGTTATATAATTGAACATTTTATTATGAATGAAAATTCTAAATAGTTGTGTCTTGTCAATAGGACCTGTCTTGTATCTTTCTGGCTCAGAAAATGTCCAGATTTGGTTTATTTTACAGCTTATAAATTCCCCTGAATTCTTGGACCTCTTATTTTCATTTTGAAAACTCTGACAGTTTTGTCATGAATACCTAAACATCACATGTTTCATTTTGAGTGAGCCCAGTGATGTCTCAGAATGAGTAGGCAAAACAGACACAGAAGTCAKCAGAGCCTGAAGATCACACCAGCATTTCCCCAACTGCAAATGGCAAGCAAATCAACATGCTGCAACCAAAATTATTCTCTAAAAAACACCCACAGGCACTTGACGAGCTTTAAACATATGGATTTGCCACTTTATGCAATGGCCACATGTGCCTGGGGTGAGAAAGAACAGGATGTCCMTCATCCTCTCTACTACACAGCCATCAAAGGACAACACTCTTAATCACAGGAGCCAGTGGGAAACACCCGGTCATGTCTAAAAAAGAGTTCACCTGACAGGTGRACGGACAGGTTCTGACAGGTTCAGAGGACTAAGAGTCCTAGAGAAGCTTTGAAAAGAGACAATTTTCTGTAGTGCATGGACTCAGTACAGAYTGGCTTCCTGATGTTCCTGAGAACATGAGCAAACAAAGGGCATGTGTGTGTGCGTGTGTATGAGTCTGGTGCTGGTTTGAGGAGCACCAGAGAGCTGAGGAAAGAGGAGCACTTGGTTTGCCAAAAGCAGAGCAGAGGAGACCCCTCAGTGCTGTGGGGACATAAAACAGATCTGCAGCCACTTGAGCATCAGAGCAGAGCTGCTCAACTTCCATATCTATGGGTCCRTGTGTTATAGACTGAGCTTATCCCAACCCCTTCCTCAGGCGCCAGGCATGCAGCTTGAAACTTTAGCCTGTCTTTGTCACATCGCCCTGCAGTTGTTTGTGATGCTGCTCTACAGTGCCTCACCCACAAGATATATAATCTGACAGTTGCATTTCATTTCCTAAGCTGGAACAATGAAGGCTTTTGTTCCAGAGCTGTCAGTCTCATGGACTTTTCTGCTTTTCTGGTAATTTTAAGGTGTTGTGCACAAGCAGCTGTTTCTAGCTACAGTAAATGTGATCTGTAGTAACAGATTCTGTGAAAAGAGATAGGAATTACCATGTAAGAAAAAGACAATAAGGCAATACCACTACAGACCCCATTCCTGGCTCTGCTTGTCAAACATGGCAAGTTGCTCAACAGAGTTAAGTACCTCACTTTCACTCTGAGGAGTGCAGGTAATAAGCRAGAATACTTCAATGTCATTCTTATTTGTAAAATATTTCAAGATCCCTGGATGACAAGGTATTACATAAATAATGGCATTTGTTTTCAAACGTGCTAGTTGAGATAGCAGGTTTTGTAGGTAACTTTTATTTTGCTGTGTCAAAATATAACTACGCTGAATATCAGTAGTTTTTAAAAACAGTGCTATAGCCAGAATTCATATATTTTTGTTGCYATTCTTCTTGTAAAAGTATGTAAATATAACTAAACAATGTATTTCTTTTAAACAGATGGAAACATTTATCTTCTGGATAGATGCAACATTGACTATACAGTTATTCCTGAAACTGGTTTGCACCATTTCTAAGTTTTGTGAGAAATACAGTGTGTCAGAGCGTTTGAAGGTGTATCTGTAATGTTTAGTGTGAAGCACAAAGACAGCTCCAAAATCCATTGAACTTAATCTGAATCCTTACATTTACTTCACTTTCTATAGAATAAGACCTATAAAATTTAGTTTATTGTATATACTACCATTTTAACATTTTCTGAGTTAACATGGATGGAAGTAATGGCAAACAGCTGAAGTAAYGTCTCTTCTGGGAGAAGTGCTTTCCAGCTATTCCTCTATTCCTTGAAAATAAGAATCACCATTTTTCATCGGACTTTATATGTGTATGAACAAAAGTGTTAGGGACACTTTATAGTGCCAGGATCTAGTGAACTAATTTTTTCAGGCACTGATACAGAAACATCATATGGTTTTATTTTAGTCAGTAATAAAATTATGTGGGTGAGTTAGTGTTTATGTCTTTGGCTTGCAAGATGCTGTCCACTTGACATGTCATATGAAGGAAACTAACTTGATGCTTTTCTTCCCTGAGATAATTGGTGAGATGAGGTTGGAGTTACATTTAAAAAAAAAAGAAAAAAAGAAAAAAAGAAAAAAGAAAAAAACAAACCCAAAACAAAACCCCCCAGTAATTACTTAGCAACTTTCTGATAAAAATCCATGTTCCTAAAATAACGATTTGAAAATGGAGCAGTGTATGGCACACTGAAAATCCAACTTCTAGAAAAGAACTGCTCCATTTCAGACRTTTCACTACACTGTCACATTTTCCAGAAGATTTATAACGAGCACTTTGTAAGACTCTGGCACTTGAGCTGAATACTGAGYATTTACAAAGTTGTCCCTGAGGATATTTTTGGTCAGCCTTAAGAGCCASGAGTACACGAGGTCCAAACTGCATTTCCTATGCCACAATGTGCTCTGTGCATGGTGGCTGGACCTGAGCAGAACTGCAGTCACTGAAAAATGGGACTACAAAAGAAAACACAGGATAAAACAAAGCCTTGAATTTGCAGTGCTGGCTTAAGGCTAGTTTCTTATTCTTCTCTGAATTACACCTGTTCAGCTGTGTTGCCTTATAGGGTTACGGGGATACTCTTGCCCAGATGAGAATTTGGCCTTGTCTGACTCACTCCGGGACTKGAGCTAAACTCTCACATCAGTTCCACGGAGCGGGTCCAGTGAAGTGGCAGAAATGAAGGATTATCTTGGCCACAGGGCAAAAATGCTGGAAGTTTCCATATTTCAAATAGTGTTTTGCATCAGCTGCACAGTACGTCTGTGCTGTGGCAAACCAATCTCCAGGAGGGTAGTGTCCCTGACTCCAGCAGGGATGTTTCCAGCCAATTCCCCACTACAGTGCTGGAGATTCTACTAACACCAGCTGAAATTAAAGCCAGATGAGATGCACAACTTATTCCACCCCTAAGGTGAGAAAAAAATGAGTGCTTAAACCTTTCAAGTTTCAGAGGCACTTGGGAGAAGGTTTAAGGTTTAGCATTATACAACATATCAGCACATGCCCCAGCTCAGCCAGTGTCAAATTCTGAATGAAAACAACTATGCTCGTGCTCACGGCATGGATTAAGGACGATCCCTGACAAATTAAGAGTATTTGGCAGTCATTGCTTTCTTATGGCATATTTCCTAAAATCTAAAGGAATTATGCCCGGCAGTGTTTTGAAACCACCAGACTCTGAAATGATGAAAAGCTTAGAGGAATAAAATCAGAAATACAGATAGATGAATAGTGGTCAGGCTTCTCTGCCCTGCTCTCAGCCATCATTTGGGTGAAGTGACACCAGTACAATGTGTTTGCTTCTATAGGAGGCACCTGTCACTGCAGAGCTCTGTGCCACAGGTACTGCGTGGCAGCTCAGCACTGGCTTCCACARCCAGGAAACCCTTGTGTGACATGCAGGTTGGCTGGAGACATGCAGGCAGCTTCAAACACTGCAGAACCTGATGTTTTCCTTTACCACATAACCAGCTTCCTGAGTCCAAATCTTTCTTCCAGGATCCAAGCAAAGTAGCTGGATTGCATTTTTGTAAGAGGTTGTCTGAGAGCAGAATCTACCCTTTCTTGCCATAAATCTGAAATAACATGCTCCAGTTAAAAGTGCAATTAAAAGTACTCCTAATTTTTCTCTAAGCAGGGAGTCACTCAAACTTCTCCCACTAATTTCAGTGGGTGGTGGGTATATGCATAAAAAATTGTAGTATCCTGATTTTGGCTTCTGTCTTCTCTGGCAGAGAAGAGAAAAAAGGAGAGAAAACTCATTGCATGGACTCAAGCACACTTCTCTATAGAGTGAGTCAGAGCAGGAGCCTCTCTGAAATCTATGTGGCTGCCAGTGTCAGAGCTGCAACATATTTTTTGCATATTGTGGGTGCAAATAAAAACTTGGTGTCTATATAATAGGACAGAGTAAATTTAGTGTATTTTCTGTGTTGGCTCTCTTTCCACATTTAGAGAAGGAAAAAAATCACACATTCAGGAGACAAAAAGCCATAGGGGTGTGGAAACATTGGTTTGTTGGAGGTTTAAGAGCTCTACTGCTATTTTTGGTTTTAAAAAATTGCCTGAAAAAAAGCACTGCCCTGTAGTATCTGTTTTTAGTAGAGACTGTTTGGTATCTTCTTAGATAAGATAATGCTTTGCCTAGCTAGGGGGAATTGTGTGAAATAACATGGCCATGATGACATGGGTTGCTATAATGCAGTTATTGATAAGAGTCTGGAACACATATTCTAATGACTCATAATGATCTTCCCAAAGACATGGTATGTGATAGGAAACAATGCTTTAAGCAAATGTACGAGTTAGGGGATWTTCTTCTGGGGTGAGACATCTCATTTTATGCACAACTTTGCCCTGATTCTTGTGTTTCATGCTGTGCATATGAACCACTTCAGCTGTGATGCCTCAGGGAGGCAGGATGTCTCCTGCCATTCCCTTGAGTGTAGTCCTTGGAAAAGACTCAAACAGGTCAGCTGAAAGCATGCCTGGAAGGAAGCAAGACTGTACTCCTCCTTCCTCTMTGTTGTTCAGCTCAAGGAGTGCAGCCCATGCATTCTTATGAACATCAGAAATGCAATTCTGCCCCATCCTGACATCAGCTGCTAAGGGCTGCCTGCCTGTGCCTCACTCCTGCTGGTCAAGGACTGCACTCTATGGCAAGGCTCAGTGTTCCACCTCAGACATTTCTACTTAAACATTTCTTCTTAAAATAGCACACACCTCTAGGGCTTTGACATCCTGTGTGCTAGCCTTTACTATTTCTCTTCAGATGGAGAACAGTTCACACCTTTGCCGTTGCTCTAATTAGGATTAGGTCTAGATGTAAACACCAAAGATTAAATTTAAGTATTCRTATTACTATCAATAGTTATCTCTCATAATAGGGACCCTTGTTAAGTGCTCAGGAATTTCATGATGGTGCTCTCCAATACCTTTGTATCAACTTCTGAGTAGCAGCCAGTCCAGCAGAAGAAATAACTCTTTCAATCAGTTTTTCATTTTTCGGCTGTAGTAGCTGTAGTAGAAGCTAAAAACTGAGAATGGGGTTTGGGTACCTCTATCAGGGGCTTAAGTACACGCAAATATTAAGCATTCTTTAAGTATGCTCTTTTTTCTCAAACAGAGCTCTGTAAAAATTATACTTTCTTACCCAGTATCTTGCTCATAGCAGTCTCCCCTGGCCAACTTTGTACTGCTAAGAAGAAACACTTTTTTTTCTGTGAACTTTGATAGAGGATTCATTTCCTTTCACTGGTACAATGAATTGTTAAGACACGTTGCCATATTTTGGTTCTGTTAAGTGATCTAAAAATAAACTTGATGACTTTTAGTCTTGCATTAAGATGCACTCCTTCTCTAAATACAAATATGTATACCTCAGAACAAAAAGTTTTAATAAGGTTATTATTGTGTTTTTTACTGCCTGAAGCATTGTTCTGTGTCTCTGGAGTCCTCTATTCTGCAAGGCACAGAACAGAGACTTGTCTGGACCAAAGGTATTCCAAGCTATGCATTGATCAAAAGGAGTTGGAAAAAAAAAAAATTAGGCTGGGAGTGATAATGATCAGTTCATGAAATATGTGAAGATTAACTGCCTCAGGAAGGAGTCATTCACTTCTTGATAGAGGCTGAAAAGCAACAGCTACTTAAAATTGAGATTGTATTGAGTCAGAATTCCAAAAAATACCTGGAACTTGTTTCATAAGTAAGGGTAAAAGTAGGAGGGGGTCATGTAGGAAGGAACTGAATAAAAAAACCACCTTAAAAATTACATGGATAATGACAGAGAGCCTAAAAAGAATGAGAAGTCTAATCAGCAGAGAATGCAGCATCTTAAGAGGTCAAAGTGCAGAARTAAAGTCAGGCTGTGTTAGACCTTTCAGAGGAAATTAAAAAAAAAAATAACCAGAAAAAAAATTTGTCCATGTAATTAGGAATTGAGCACAAAAGAAGCACGGGAACATCCATGCACTAGGCCAAGATGGAGATTAATCATGATTTTTCCTAAAACTGACACATGGTACCTTTTGGTTCCCCTTGTCCATAATGACACCGACAATGGAGAGAGACACAGTATGCCCATAGGGAATTAGTCTCATGGTGCTAGAAGCAGAACTCAAAGTGCCACATCAAACTTGCTTTGGAGGGGAYAGGTTACTCTCTGCTGCAGAAACTTTGGGGGAAGTCATCAACTTGTTAGAAATTCCCCCTCTGGGACACTTGAGACAGAGGACACTACTAAGGAACACCATACCCAACTGTCAAAATGAAATAACAAGAGGAGAAGCTCATTTGGTGATCATGGGGTCATTTAGTTTGCAACCATATGCAAGTCTGTAGAACAGATTTTGTAAAAAAGGAGAAAGATAAGCCAGAAAATGGAAAACACCATTTTTAGTCTGGTTTGGTCATAGTCTGGTCATGCCAGACTAACATAATAGCTTCCTTCAGGATGACTGCTCTCCCTAGACAAAGGAAATACAGTGTTCTGAATTCAGTAAAACAGTTGGTTTGGTGCCATGTGAGAAAGCGTCTGCATAGGTAAGGAAAAGGGGGATTAGGAGAGAAAATGTAAGATGGCTCAAAAACTGGTTAAAGGGATGACAGCACTCTGTGTCGAGAGAGAAAGTATTGGGCTGGAGATAGGCTATTAATGGAGTTCCTCAAGGAGTGGTTTTGGCTCAAAATGTAGGAGTGGGCTTTTGAAATATGTTGATGACACAAAGTTGGAAGGCACTGTCAATTCACAGGAGAACTAGAATACCATGCAGAGAAAACTGGATGAGCATAAGGACAGAAGTAATAGAAATGGAATGAAAGTGAATAGCACTGCAAAATCCAGCCCTTCAGGATGAATAATAGTAATTTCTGTTGGAAACAAAKGAGAAGAGAGACGTGTGCCTGGATATACCACTGAAGTGTATAATGATGATGATCCCCAAGTTGGATGCACTTGTGATCTTAGGATGTAGCAGGTGAAATATTTGTATGGCAGTTGTAAGACAATTTCAAGGCTTCATCTGAAATGCAATATTTGATTCTGATTACTTGTGTTCAAGAAAAAAGGTATTAAATCAGGAACAGAGTT
Organism: Mixornis gularis; assembly: GCA_003546035.1. Taxonomy (NCBI): domain Eukaryota; kingdom Metazoa; phylum Chordata; class Aves; order Passeriformes; family Timaliidae; genus Mixornis; species Mixornis gularis. The sequence goes on from QVAJ01000020.1 coordinate 60,676, forward strand.
ATAAAAAGGGAGAAAAGGCTAAAGTACCTGTTTCAAAAGGATGACTGTGGACACAAACAAAAATTGCTGCAAAGTAGGTCACTGGAATGACCTAGTTTGAGAACTGAAAGCTGTGCAGTCACATCAATAGCATGCCCAGGCTGCTGGAATAAATTGTTAGAGCCAAATGCAACTTTTTTTCTTCCAGGGCTTCAGTTATTGGTGTCATGGTGTGGCTCTGCTCTTAGAGGACACACCACCTTAATGATATTGATTCATTCAATCCAGAAGTTCAAGGACGAGGATCAATTTTATTACTTCTTTATTTGCACCAGTTAGTGGAAAACTAATGAGGGTAAAGAGACTAGCCACGAGAGACTGTGGATATAATATGGAAGTAATATCCATCAATTTAGTCTGTAAATAAGATTTCTAATAACCAGGACACTCAGACTGAAGTAACAGAAGGGGAAAAACACCCCACCTACCYATACATTCTGACTGCTTGGGAAATTGGTGAGACTGAAAGAGAAGCAACAGAGTCTGGACTCAGTTACYTGTGAGGATTTTCTCCATCCTGATCTCACCCAAAATAATTCAGGCCAGAACATCATACAGCACAATTCTTTTGAATCCAGTGGATCCACTCTGCTCTACAGTACCTGAGAATTTGCTTGTTTCTTCTCATGATTTAGTAGGATTTGTTATCTGTTGCTTCTGTGTGCATAAATAGTGGCACTAGTTGATGAACAAATTCAAGTGTGGARTAAAGCCTCTGAATAGAAGAGGGGAAAAATTATGGGGAGATGTGTCCAGCCCTTACTCAGAAAAGCATATTAGGCTAGTAACAAATGACAAACCCAGCTGATGTAGCATAATTCATCAGAAGCATTCTTTCTGGGAGGCTGCTCTTGGACAGCTAAGGAACAGGTCACACTTCTGAGAAATCAGTTTGTCCACTTCCAGGACCAGCATCTTTCCCAAGGCATTTGAGGAGCCTCTTTCACCACAAAACCAAAATGCAGTCCAAAGACGCACAGTGCAAAGGGGCAGGACTCATGGAGAACTGTCCACAAACTCCTGCTGCGGATATATCTCTTGGGTGCTGTTTTTGACAGGTGATGTTGTTGCTGCCATTCCTCTTGGCCACCTACCTTTTGAGGAGACTTTTAACTGGTTGGTCTTATCCTCTCAACCCCTTAGTACTGAGGGGATGAACAGAGAAYGGTGAAAAGAAAATTACGTTTGTGATGGCTTCTACCAGATTCTGATTTAGCTYCCATCATCATGAGAAATGGTGAAGAGTGGGATAGCCAGCAGCACCCTCAACAGCACTTAATTCATGTTGACGTGCAGGCAATGTTAAGCAGCACTTAATTCACTGYTGACTTTTCTGAAATCAGTTCAGCAGGGACAGTGGGCACTCCTCATTAGGGCCACCCTTTACTCCAGAATTGTAAAGAGGTCAGAATCACACTCAGTGAATAGGTTAAACATGAGACAACTCCTTCTGATCCATCTTTTTTCATTCATGACTTAGAGGCAAAAGGAAGGAACTGGAAGTGTTACTTTCATTGGATCTAGTGTTCATACCAGTTTTATACRAGTACTATCTAGTAATCCTGCTGGATAGAAAGGTAGGAAAGCTCTGAAGCAGGGAGTACCCCGTGATTCTGGAAATGGCATCAGAGGACCTCAAAAGTCTTCAAGATTCTTACCCACTTGTCAGTGAGAAAAACAAAGTACCCTTTAACAGATAAAAAGAAGATATTTTACTGATAAATGTTAAGAACAATTAAAACTCTGAGTCCAGCCCATTTATACAAGCCTCAAAGAGCAGGGAATTGAATCCATGCCATGTGCTGACTGGTCCCACAGGATTATCCTTCACCCGCTGAAGAAAGTTATTTCAATTGTTCTGTGAAAGCATTTCATTGTTCTCTGTGGCAAGATGCTTTCTTCACTCTACATCTGCACTGAAATCCCTGAATACAGGTTYTCATGCCCAGTTATGTTCTCATGCTGTGACTTTAGTTTCCAAAGTGCAACACATGCTGGGAGAGCTGGCGCAATCCCCTGCCTTCAGACAATAGGTGGATGTTGGAGTTTACAGTTAATTATACAGACTCCGTTCCATATCTATCAATTAATGAAATAGTCACCTACAATTAAATCGTGGTTGACATCAAATTACTGACCCAATGATCCCAATGCTTCTTTAATTACAAGTATCTGAAATAACTAAACCAATGCATAGGGGAAAAAGAATCCCAGCTTCAGTCCATTTGGGACACAATCCTTGCTAGACACTTCAGGATCTTTCCAGAGGTATAATTATTGTTCTATGCAGTTGTTTTAGCAATAGTTATCCATAAGTGAGACAGTGAAGGTTATCCTGTCATTCTATATAAACAGAAATTACAGTCGTGGAAGGTCAATTCTATAAAGAAACTGGCAGTCACCAGATCTGTAATGATCTGTACCTGRGTTTCATGCCCTTCCTTGGACCTTATGACTCTGTCTGATATAGATCTAGGTCTCACTGCATCTGTTTGGAAAACAGTATTTTAGTCAGCCTAATAGTAGCACAACTGTGGTGCTATAAGTCAAGACATAGAAAAAAAAGGTTAAGAACTAAGCTTGTTCAGTCTCTGCAAGCCTCTAGCTGACACCTTGTTCCCATTATACAGTATTTATGCGTAGCATTTATGACAGGAGACAGCATTTTGGCTTGGCAAAAAACCTAGAATTTGTGCCACAAAATAAATGCTTAGAGCTGATTTCCATCTTGCCTTTTAACATGGTGCAGATTTTACATATTATGCACCTCTGCAGTTGTACGGTGAGTAATGGTGTTACAGTATCATTTCCATTGTAAATCAACTTGAGGTACATCCAAATGGCAAATGAAGTCCATTCAAAGCATTCAGACCATTCAGACCTTGACCAGCAARAAATTGTCAGTCCAAGAAAACACCATACCACACCACATCCTCAGTTTTACTTTTGTTTGGGCTGTRAATGCATGTTCTGCTTCTCATAACACTGTACTGACAGATCTTTTTTCACCTGTGTGGGTTTTCACAGAGCCTTGAGACATAGCAGGGAGAGCCATGTGCTCAGCCTCTTTTCTGACCTGGGTAAATTTCTTCAGACAGATGTCCCTTTCCTTTCAGGAGAACCTGGAGTCTAACAACAAGAGAAGGAGAAAATAAATGGGCAGGAAAAACTTTGTATTTAGTTCAGTAATTCACCATGGATTGGTTGCATATGTAGTAAACTGAGCACTCAGTTTTAGCTGTAAAATATTTGCATATGGATGAAGTCTCAGTATGAAGGGGTTTGAATAACCTTGCTGGGGTGCTTCACTCTCCTGCCTCCTTGGCAGGGGCAGGAGTCCCTTATAGAGGGGCTGTGTGGTCAGCTGCAGGGTCTTAAATTGCCTCAGGTGCATTGACAAGAGCTCTCGTTGGATTCACAGGGCAGCACTGCTGTACAAGGAACAATCTCCCACTGAAAGAAAGAGATATGAGCTGTATCTTCTTATCTTGTACAAAATATCTATGCAGTATTTATGACATTAACTTGTCAAGGAGGAAGATTGCTGCAAGTCACTTTTGCTCCAGCTACAGAATGTACCCTAAGCTCACTGTGTATCCTAGCATAATTTAGACGAGATTTAAAGTGACCTTGGAGCTATTCTAAGCTACCCATCTGAAGCCTGTTTATAGACCCAGGAGATGAAAGTCTACAAGAAGTAGCGCCTTCCTCCCAGCTCCTGCATAAGCAGAGCAGCTGCCCAGAATTTTCTCACTTTCAAATATGTCATCATTACAGTTCAAGGATTTATGGAAATGGCTCTGTCATGTCTACCACGTCTGAGGATTTCAACAGTCCACCACTCTGCTTTTTAAATGTGTAGTGGAAGGGCAAAGGCAGATTAAAGGAGAGGGATGCTTTGAGTGTGACAACCAGTCAGTATAACTGGTGTGAGTATAATACATATCAGCAAGTYTTATTGTGGGTCTAGATTCTAAGCATCCCAAAACTTGAAGGATTTTAGGCAAGGATGTTGGTTCTGATCATTCAAGCTATTGTGAAAGATTCATTTCCAGGAGATCTGAAGGCAGATCATAAAACCAGCCAGTTTTGGAGTGTAAAAAATACACTGAGGTGACTCTACCAATTGTTTAATTTGAAGGCATCCACTGCATTCAGGATGCCTGRGTCAGGATGAGCTTGGACTGAGGTTTGGATCAAACCAGGACTAGCATGGATTCATCAGTGCTCCCTAGTCTACAATTCACTGCAGGTGAGAAGGTTAGTTTGGATCCAAAGTCTCTGTTTTGACTGCTAAAGTAATTTATACGGTTCACAAAATCTAAGCTCAATTACTCATCACACAACTAGCTCCAAGGCRCATTTCCCATTTTCCTCTTTGTTGTTTCACATCACCAGAGAAAGTCCTTTTTTAACTGATAGGAAGGCTCTTAAAATTTTTATGCTTTTTTCRTTACCTGTCATTGCTTGGTTTAATGAGTATATATTGTAGCACTGCAATGTATTGCATTGGGACATCCCTCCTGTGAAAGTGGCCAAAGAGTTTGTCTCTGAAGACCATTAGCTGGTAATATACTATGAATAAATAAACATACAAACAGGTAGCTCTGCAGTTTCTCACCCTCAAAGTTGACTTTTTTAGCCTTCTTTTTCTTAAATGACTCCTAGCTGTTACATGGGTGGGTAGACAGATGTTTGCAATTATGTCCATATATGTGGTCCACAGGTATGCCAGAGCTGAGGAATCTGGTGCTTTGTTAAATATTTTCAAGTAACCAGCTGCCGCATTTCTCCACGCAGCCAAACCACACCAAATGGAAATGTACTAAAAGAGATGGGTAAAGTGAAGTACTTTTTTTAAAAACAGAAAAATGACTCATGCTCATAAAATATAATTACTGTAGTAATTCTTTAAATATACTGACCAATGACTGGGGGAAATTTCAATTGACCATTCATTAGAGTAATTCCACCCCCATCCCCACCCCCTGCAAATTTCTATACCAGTAATTGCTTCAGCATACCAGAAGAATGTAACTAGAAAGAAAGATGAAAAGGACCTTTACATCCATGCATGAAGGAAGCACAGCCTTCAGGGGCACTCTGCATGTTGACACATCATGCACCAAGTTTGCCATTACCTTTGTGCAGCAGTAGACTGGGATCAAACTCTCTTTCACTAAATACACCTCAGCAAGTGATGGYGTTTGGTGTACAGTCATGGGATGCTCAGAAAGACAAATATGCCATGAAATAAGAAAAGTGGAAATCCCCAGGTTTTATTAATGTCTACTAAGTATAAACTTGTGACATGCTTTCAGTTTTGCTGGCATCACAGGAAGCTACATAATTTTTTTCCAGTATCATGTAATAGTTCATAATTCCATGAGCTATTTTTGGGAAGCTACCTCAGAAGACAGAGGACGTAAGTCCTGAATACCGAGATGYAACTCTGTTGCTTTTCACTACTCCAGTCATCATTTGCCACTGCATTGTGCACATTGCCTGCTCCATTTGCTTGAGYCCAGAGCACTGGAACAGGCTGCCTAGAGAAGTTGTGGAGACTCCTTTTCTGGAGATATTAATAACTTGCCTGGACATGGTCCTGTGCAACCTGATCTCCATGAACCTGCTTTAACAAGCAGGTTGGACTGGATGATCTCCAGAGTCCCTTCCAACTCCAACCATTCTGTGATTCTGTGATAGAGCAGGTACAAAGAAGTCTAGAAAATGCAATTAGGCAGAAATGCAAAGGTATATAATGATGCAAGTGCAATCAATCAATAGAAGTTGAGATACTTTCATGTCTTCCATATGTGCACACATATATGAGCACACACAGGGCTGTCTGTGTTATGCCAGGCTTTTGAAAGAGCCCAGAGTCCAATAGCTGTTATTGAGCCTCCAGAGAGCAGTACATATGTGTTTGTGGTTGAAAAGAACTGTAGAAAGTGTAGAGTGTGTATTTGTTATATTTCTTGCTATGAAAAAAAATGTATTTATAGAGCACTGTCTACTCAACAAATAGTTCCAGAACCAAACTTGGCAGGCACTGGGTGGCAGATCTGTTTTCTTAGTTTTCAAAATAAGTGCAGAGAAAGACATTAGGAAACTGTCTTGTTCCTGTGCTTTTAAAGTAATGCAAAGAATTTAATATCAAGAGAAGACAACCGAGAAAACAGTAGTGCACACAAGGCTGATATATCCAGAAGAGGAAGACTAGCATTCTGTACTTGGCTCCCTGTGCCTATACACTTAGAGGACAAACACACATGCATCCAGGAGACATCCAGCCTGCAGATTTGTACAGTCTGTACACCCAGCTGAAGCAAGATCCGTAGATTTTTTTTTTTATTTCTTAAATTTCATTTCATGACTGATTTTARTGAATGCCTAAGTTCCCAGCCCCAAGAGAAAGCTCCCTGGTTAAGCTCAATTTTATCCCTCGACTTCCATGCCTGAGCCATGACATTTTGTGTAGCAGGTTTTGAACTCTCTGTAAATGTGATTCTCCATACAGCAAGTGTGCTCTTTCAGGTGACTCTGAAGTGGGTCTGAGAATCTAAAGTCACCTGGTAGGAGTTTTCAAAAGTGACTTTAACAGCAGGGGGATCCATCCCACTGCGACCATAGGATTTTATCTTATTATGAAGTGTAGGGCTTTGTAATTAGAGACCACATACAATGATGTTCATATTTAAATCTGGTAAGAGTCTAAAGAAATCATCCAGATTTCCAAATATTTCTTATTTAAAWTCTGCACTATAAATAAGCCGTAGAGGGAAATAGCTGGTGAATTTGTGTGTCCTCCAACCAACTCCACCTTCTGAGTAGGGAGACAGAGTGCTCTCTTAAAACTGAGCCTTGTTACATTGTTTGGCCAGTTACCTGAAKACTGCTACTCTTTAAAAGCTGAGCCAAACATACCTCAACTAAAAATAAAAACCACGAGAATTACCTAATTTCTGAAGAMATTATAAATCTTTGTGAAGCAGCCTGCACTGCCTTTAAGTAATTTGTGTAATTACATAAGACATCTGAAAGTGTTCGGCTTATAACAATGCAAAAATAATAGAATTATTTACTTTCAATTAAATCTTGGTAAAGTTAAAAACTCCCACTGGATRGTCCAGAATGTGCAGAAACCACATGTTTCAAATAGGACTTCAGGTAAAAAGCTTTGGAATAAAGCAATCACAGAGTGCCAAACAAACCACTCGTGCCATAGAAATATAATGAAGTAATTTCACAGTGCATGCTGATGARGACAACATTTTTGGTGCAGAAGGAAAGCTTCATTCCATCCTTTCTGTTAATCTATTTTTTCTGCTGTTTGTTTTTAAGTTGGGAAGAAGATCTCTTTGGTTTTAATTTTTTTTCATAAACACAGAAGAACCAAGTAAAAACTACAGCTTTTCAAAAATTGCCTCAGGAGATTTGCACTGAGATGTTGTAAACACCCAATAGACAGATCCCATTGCAGGATTTGCCATATCTCCCAAGTAGTTACAAAATTGAACACATTTCCCTGYCTCTGGTAAAGAGAACCTTGCAGCCTAACATAGGAATCTCAGTGGTTTTGTCCCTTTTGGGGTTCCCTAATAAGTCTAAGCATTGACAACATTTCAACTGAAACATGAGATATAGCAAACAACAAATAATTACATTTTATTTTCATAATTTCATCCCCATTGATATTTTTATAAGCTCTTAAACACACTCTGTTTAAAACAAACAATCCAGACCTGAGTAAAGGAAGCCTCATCAAAGAGTTRTCCTCTAAATGATTTCCAACTGGCAGTTCTTCTGAAATCAGAATTGTTCTTATTTGTGGTAGTTTGAGCCTGGTTTTTCCACACATACCATAAATGGTGCTTGAGGTTGCCTTACTSTACTCACGTTACACCAGAGGGAAAGAACTGATCCATCTACAGCTTCACTAAGCAAGATGTTGTGACTCAATTTTCTTTAGCAGGTGAAATCTCTCTTTTTACACTGTCAAAGGCATGGGTGAATTTTGTAGGGAGAAGTCAATCACATCCTTTCCCTAGAGGCTTACTTGGGTGGAAGATCCTGCTTCGGTTTTATGGGTTTCGGCTATCCCACAAAGGATCTTTCTTCTCCAGCTGGTTGCAGTAGGTGTGGGGTTTCAAACAACATTGCCTGCATATCAAGTTTTCACTTGCCTATTTTATTTAATGCTTAAGAGTCATCTGAGAGCTGCCATCTTAGAAAAAGATATTTTGCCTTGCCATTGTACATTGCAACTGTACCATGGTACAGAGCAAATTCAGCTGCTGCAGCAATAAAGAAATAATGGAAGAGGCGAATTTCAGAAAGAGGGGGACAAATGAGGAGCCCTGACGACAGAGGCGAGCAAAAGCCCAACTATTCAAAATTGAACCAGTGAGCTCTGCACTCTAGTCACTGCCTTTGGGAGCTGCTTACCCTCTTGGCAATCACCTTCCTGGCCTAGGTCAGCTGGGTGAGGAAAAACATGCTAGGACGGATGAGACTCCTTGCACAAAAAAAGAGGGAGGAAAACCCAAAAAAACAACCAACCAACCAACCAACCAACCTTCTTTTGGACAGCTTTTTGGAAAGCCATAAAATCAAATGCAGTTCATAACACATGCTGTGTGATCAAGCAGAGCTTTCCTTTGCTTGCCAGAACTCTGCCCAGGGACCAAGAGCTCTTTTAAAAACTGCCTGTGGTATTCTAATGTTTGCTTTCCTATGCATTGGAATAGATTATTTTGAGGAAATGTACCCGAAACATGTATGTATTTTAATGTATCATATTCCTGATTACTGATATTTATACTAGATTGCTMAGAATTTTCTCCCTCTTTTATTTATCAGACAATTTATGCAAAATCCTGTATTTTTCAATGACCCATTTCCTCAGCAAAACCTTGAAAGTCTCAGATGATTACAGCATCACAGCCTTCTCAAACAAAGCCGTCTGCCAACACAGCAATTAATTAACCTTGTTGACCAGCCATGCCCTTTTTAATGTTTCTTCCATTCAAAAACTATCTTGTATATAACATAAACRGCTGATGATATGTGATGGAAATGGAAATTTGCATTATTGCCTGCTTTAGTCAGCAASTTGTAAGCCTTACTGCTTTACTCATTTGGCAAAGCTATAAAACAAATGTAAGCTCATATCTAAATAAATCAATCTATCTTGTGCCTGCAAGGGAGTTAGTAGGAGTGAGGGTCAGTTGGACAACTAATTGACGCCTTTTCCACAAGGAGCACTTCCTCTGGTAGAACATCCTGTCCAGACAGCAAATACAATGGGGAAGCAGGACCACTGTCAAAGATGMAGAGGCTCAGGAAAACCAAAGCCTAATATGTCCATGAACAAACACAGCTGACCTGTACTGCCCTGACAAGAAAGTGCTGTGATATATATATAGGCCTCTCTGCTCTGGAGTCCACCAGCARTTATAATTCAGTCTGATCTATGATTGTTTACAATGCAAGTGAACCTGCTTGCTTGGGTGACCGACCTTGGAAGGCATCTCSCCACGACAGCCAAGGGAAGGAGATTTAGGAGGTCATTAAAACCTTTTACACCTTTGTCAAGTTGATGAATGAGCCCTCGCAGATGCCCTCACACATAAAACTTGACATATCCTGTCTAGAAATAATACCCACCATGTTTGTTTACTGAAAACTGATGTACATCCTTGTCAGATTCAAGACTAAACAATTTTATATGTGTCAGTTCCAGCAATTAACATCACTTTCTCTAGTATTTTTTATTTAATTTTACATTTGTTAAAGAATATAGGCAGTCAAAGTTGCTGGGTTAAGAACTGACAGATTTAAAATAAAGAAAATTATTTTTAAATGTGGGGGGGGTTTCCCTCTAGGTTGCTTTAGCATTTCAATGGCAACTGACTTCCCACCTCCAGATAGCCATGGTAGTTATACCTATAAWCCAAAAGGAAAAATGTAGTGATTTAGGTTCACTGAAACCAAGAGACATGAAAATATGAAAATAAAAAATGCAGTCTTTAAAAATTGGTATATTTCCTCTAGAACCACAACTGTATCAATTATTCCAAAAAGTCAACGAATACCTAAGTCAAAGTTGTTTTGTGACCCATAACTGTGCATGCTTGTATTGTAAAGTCTGGATTTCCTTGAACCGGTAAAATTTCTCCTGGGTTTTGGCAGTTAAAGGCAAAAAACATTGTGGTTTCACTAAGAAAGGTTTGCAGTGGAATGTGCACATCCCAATTTATATTTCTTTTTCAAGGTACTGAGCTAAAAGCTTGCACAGCAGAAGAGTAGGGAGGCCAACTTTACAGCAGCAGTCCATGCTTAGGGCTTTTAATGTGCTTCTTTGAACAAGAGAACATTGCTTCTTTCCTTTGAAAAGGGCCAGGGATTCCCTTTCAATTCGGCCAGTAATACTGAAGTTCTGCACTGCATCAAAAACCAGTTGATGAAGCTGAGCTTCAAATTGGCATCAGGGCTAAGTTTGAAGGACATTCCTGGTTAAGAAATTTATATTTCCAGGGGCCTGTCTGGATCAGAAGAAAAAGTGCTAGGAAATGAAATTGGATTGACAGCATGACTGATTTCTCTTCATTTTCTTGCACAATAAATCTAAGTTTGGAATCAACCTTACCATGATAAATCTTGTATATATAAACATTGCTAGCCAATATTTTATTAATGCAGCTGGAAGACTATCCAATTAAACAAAATATTTTGCCTTTAAGATACCTTTCATCCTGGAGCAACCCACATGCTATTCCTGCAACCTCCCTGCTCTTAGGCAGGCTCAGCAGACATAACTCACAGCACCCAGTAGGGATGCAGAGTTACACACACTTCGCCCAAACTGGCAGACTTAGCCACCAACAGAGGTGAGGAAACTSTTGAGAAGGCATGTTGAACATGGTTGAACACTCTTATTTTACTATTTGTTTGGGTTTTTTAAATGTAAATGCAGGTTAGAGAATTTTGGTGGAACTATAGAACCACAGAACCACTTGCATTGGATCACTTAGACTGGCACCCAAACAGAGCAGAACTAATACTTCAGCAAGTAGTCACGCTATCACATCATAGATGATGGTGAGCTGATATCTCATTTTTGTAAGAGTGGAAATGAGAGACTAAGTCCATGTGAGGCTGTGACATTGTACCTGGATGAGCATTGTCACCAAAGGCACTTGCATTTTGACAAGGAGTGTGGGAGCCTCTGCATTCCTGAGCACTGCCTGCAGCATGTATGTGTCTTCAGTTCTACAGCTGGCAGTGGGAAGCTAGGATGGATGGGTGTCACATCCTGCTTATAGTATTTATTCAGGACATTGAAAACAAACCCAGGACTTTGGAGGAGACGTGAGCAAACAGCTTGCCTGTTCCATCCAATGAGTCAGTGCTGTTCCATGAGAAAAAGGTTAGAAAATGGTCATGTCAAATTCCAAAGCACACCAGAAAAGCCCACACATAGTGAATTGTAGACAGCCTAACCTGGTCAAAATATGAATCTTCACAATTCTAGCAGAGTTAAGGACAGCAATTAGTACAACCCCAAGGTAGAGGAGAAGGGAAGGYGTGCAGAAGCCCCACCATCCCTTGGGACTGGCTGTGAACCATATTTATGATATGGAGGCCTCTTTTTTGCTTTTGAGGCCTTCTTTCCCAGTAAGAACCCCAGTCAGGCGATGAAAATCACCAAGCTGCCTAAACCTGTTGGATGAATATGCCAGGGGACTGAAACAGGGAGGCACTTCTGAAAACCTCAGTCAATGGTCTTTTGTGCATTTAGATGCTTAAATAACTTTGGAAATCTGGCTCTTAGGTGATTAATCCACCTTCCACAGGCATTTGAGTATTCTAAATGAAATAGTTTATTAGGCAGCAACACTCTGCTCTGAGTTCATGTTCATTAAGCAAAGAGTGGCTGGTTTCACAGGGGTGGCTATTAAGGCTTCTGGAAATGTGCTTCTTGGCTGAGAGGGGAGAAGCACAGTCCAGAGGACTGGCTGTAAGGCTCAGTCTGAGCTGTGGGTTTGGTCGCTGGCTTGGCTTTACTTACAGCACAAATCTGGGCAACCCATTCCATCCCCATGTGCTTCCTGGTTAGAGCCCATAGGCACTAATGGAACACAAATAAGCATAGAGAGCCATTTATAGTAGTTACTTTTAAATTATAAGCAAAAGATTAGGAGGACTTTTAAAAATTATGTTCCTGTTTCTTGTCTCTCATTTCTAGCAATAATTTGTAATCTTTAAAGGGTTGCAAAAATGTGAAAATAAAAGAGTGAAAGTAATTGAAATCTCATTATTTTTATTGGCTTTCAGACCAAAAGTGAAGAAAATCAAAATACAGAAGAATTACTGKATGCAAAAAATAAGAACAGTACCTAGGAAGAAGGTGTGTGGGAGATATCCTGCATATGGTAGGATTACTTGGCAAAATGAATTTTTGCTGAGCTGAGTTTCTTTAGTAAGAATTACTCATTGTCTTGCAGCTGTGACAACTGCACTAGCAAAACAGATGATTTTGAGGGAACTGGARCAAATAATTTCTGTGGGACCTTCAGTCTTCATAGCCCATATTTACATTTTCAAATGTCTATTTGAACAAAAGAAAACAAAGTCACTGGTGGCCATTAAGTGGTCATATAAGTAAATAAGATAGCTTGGACTCAGCATACTGGCACTCTTTCTCAGGCAGGGTGTGCTGGTATAAGTTGGAAATGGTCCTCAGGAACAAATGAGAGCCACTGCGGAATTGCGAACTGGGAAACATGGGGATCCTAGCTGTCACCACATAATAATAAAAAATAAATTCCCCAAATTATACTGTTTACCTTACTTGCAGTGAGTGACAAGCAGGACTTTCAGTACAATGGAGTGATTTTGCAAAAAAAAAAAAAAAATTATCCAAAAGATGATTTTTCATATATTGAAGACACTGTCAGTTCTGCCTTATTACTTGTTCTATGAGAATACAGTGATGGGATGTGAGCTACTCCACTCACAGCAGCAAGGCACCCCAAGTTATCTCACAAGGGTCACAAAAGAACAAATATATAATTCTGAGGATGCGTATTTTCCATCACTATGTCTTTGCTGGTGCAGTTATTTCTGTGTCCGTTAATTGATAGATTCTCCAAAGGAAAACAGGATTTTCAATCTAAAAAGGGAAAGAAAAACCGAAAAAAAAATAGAAAAGAAAATAGAAAACAGAAACAAAGAAAGGAAAAGAGCSAAAAAGAAAAAGAGATAAAATAAAAAGGAGCAAGAGAAAATTTGAAAAAAGGAGAGGGAAAGAGAAAAAAAAAAAAACTAGAAAAAGTGGAAAAAAGATTAAAACTTTCTTAGGTGAGACCAGTAGGTGGTAGTGTTGACTTTATCCCAGAGCACTCACAAACCTTAACATGAACTTTTCTTTTCTGTAAAAGGGTAATTCCCAAGAAATTAGCAAATTAATCTTATCTGYGTTTTGCTACTTTAAAAGATATAGTCCTTTGTGTCACATACCAAAAGTAAGCCTTCTTCCAGAAGTACTGTATTGTCCATATATTGATTTTGGCATCATGTCTTGTTTGGCAGATAGAAGGAAATTCTGGTTTGTCAGAGTTTCGTTAAGCCAGCTTTGATACTCACCATTCCCAGAGATAAAGAGGAAACTACTGCTCACCCTGGCAAATGCCCTTTCTTTACAAGAAATCAGAATGGTGGCAGAAAAAGGAAGAACATGAAAACACTTAAACAGAGGAAGCTGGGGAGGAAAATCAGGAGCTTTACAAGCAATTTTGAACTTTAGAAGGAAATATGTTCATATTGGTTTTGAGACTTAGGGGCATTTCTGGAAGCTCGGGTCAATTTCAAACAAGGTCACAGAATAAAACTGGGGAAGAAGCATGGGAAGGAGAGCATTGTCCTGCTTTTGCAAAGCATGGCATCACCAAGCATATTCTAGTTCTGTAGCCTTGCAGGGTACCAACAGCCCTGACCAGCTCCTACCTAGGACCTGTGTACACACCTCTGCCTGTCGTACAGGAGACCCATTTCTGCTCAGGTCTATGCAGCCAGATCCTGCCTGAGCAGCCTCATGGGTGTGTCAGGCTCTAGTCCCATTTCTGGATGTCTCTGGCTGCACCTCAGACSTGTGCTGTAGGCAGCTTGTCTTCAGGATGGGCAACTCAGAGCCCTGTTGTATCTTGTCTCCAGCTCCACCTCTGGCCCTGTCTTTTGACTGAACCTCTATGACTGACCCAGGATCTGATCCATTACTGCCCACTGAGATAATGTACACATCCACAGCTGCCATCACACCTCAGGATCCAGTAMATGCTGCCTCATGGGTGAAACCCAATTGTCACCCAATTGTTCRATGACAATCTGAGGCTGTGATCCCTCCTTTAACTGCTGAACTCTTGCTTGTCWTAAATTTTAGCACTGGCCAAGCCACTGTCCTCGGCAGAGAGGTCTGCACAAATCTGTCACAYGTTGTGGCACCCCTTGAAGCTGAACAGCAAAAGGATGTTTCTCTCTGGAGAAAGAGAACTTTTAATACCTGCGAACAGTATCTCCTATGAACTCTGCATCTTTAGACAAAGATGTACAGATGTCACACTGAAGTATGATGAGAGAGACTTTTTCTCCTGTCATAAAAACAGTTCAGGTGTTATCTTTGTAATGGGTCTAGTTCCATGACAAAAGGGTCTACAGGATGGCAGGATGGCAGTAATGGAACTCTAAACCTCTTATGTCTGCTGTTTGCTGAGTGGGACAAGTCGTTCCCTGGCAATTGCACTTTGCAGTCTTGTCTTTCTCTGGGGTGGTTKATGGATGCAGTACCTGCAGGGGAGCACCAAAAGATCAGAACTCCTGAAGAGCAAAAAGCGCATATTCTGGCTATTTTGCAATTTCAATGCAATTCAATTGAAATTCAATAACAATTCTCTAATATTACTCTACCGGAAATTTTGAAATAACAAGATTTAGAGCATAACATTTCCATTTGCACTAAAGGCATAAAAAGAAATAAACCCCAAGACTTGCAAGGCAGGAAGAGAGCAGAGAGCTGAAATGAAATGTTCTGTGAGCAATGAACCATGGTGGCAGTTTCTTACAGTAAACAACAGGAGCCTTCAAAGGATTACCTTTTTCCTCTGGAAGCCTCCCACTAGTAAGGACAAACCAGCTTCTATTTGAAATCTAACCCATCTGCCCCTTCAAAGAAGGGGATTTCAGCTTTTTCACCAGCATTCAGTGGTGCTAGGCTTCCTGAAGAACCTGTGTATTTCATGCCCATCACCTACCACACTTCCAAGGAAGTTGGGGGCTGGTAATAGCTCTGCACACCATTAAAGAGCTACAGTTTATTCCTTAAAGCCTTAGGAAGAGAGTTGCAGGAGTAGAAATCAACTCATATTCCCTGCACAAAAGAGTTCAAACCTTTAATACAAATCACTTGAAAGAAAACATTACATATTCCACAGTCAGCCTGTTACTGTCATGAAAAGAAAATGAAGCTTATAGTTCTTGTCTATCTTTACACAAGAATTTGTTCAAGCCTAAATCTATTAAYGTTTTAAATAAGTATGCAGTGCTTTTTAAAAAGTATGTAAATGAGTGCCTTTTCCAAAAGTCATTTAGGTCTCTAAGACCACTAACTTTACAGCTGCTGGCCTCATAAGGAGCTATTTTACTGAAACACATTGAACATATGCTCCTAATTAATTTACACCATTTCAAAGATGCTTATACAAAATCCTTCTGTCTGGGGGAAGGCTTTATGATACCTTGTTCACATTTCAGTACTTTCCAGCTTCACAGAAGTGGAGTCTTCAGATGAAGATCACGTATTCAGTCCAGCTGGACCACCTGGGGTATTTTCCAGTCTTCTTTCCAATGCAGTTTGCTTTGACACGTAAAAAAATTACTAATCCCATTTTTCATGCTTGTACCTTCAGTATTATTTCACTTCGCTACACCATTCACTTTAACATTTTTAAAACTGTAAATAAAGATTGTAAGGGCTGATATGGCTGGAAAATGTTTCTTAATATGCAGTGCATATTGTGAGGGGRAAAAGTGTACTTATAAAGGCTTTAGTTTGATACATTGCTCTGTAATGAAATTCTGATTCAAACAGAATATATTGTCTCGGTAATATTCACAAAAGTGAATGGAAAGGGCTATGCACAACAACATATGGTTTTTTAATTAAGGATAAAATATGTTTCTCCACATATATCAAAAGATATTTTGTAACATATATAGAAACTGCTACATATTTCTTCCAAATGTTATAAGTAAAAGTTTATCAATGTTTAACAACACAGTTTGATTTTTAACAGAATATAGGTATTTTATTTTGGCTTTTTTTTTTTTTTTTTCTTTAGCTTGAACCTTGGTTTTTTTTTTTTTAGTCTCAGTTGTAATCTTGAAAATCAATTCCCTAGCTTACTTTCCAAGCACTCCTAAAAATGAAATCATTAGTCACATGTTACTTATCCGTATTGGAAATTACAGATGTATCATTTCTTGGAGACCCGTAACCCACTAACCTCAGTGATCCTCCGAGGATTCTCAAAAGCTTTACCAAATAACTACTGAAATTAAACTGTTATTCATTTAAATATTTCAAATATTATCAGTTAGCTTTGAAGACTGGGTATTGTGGGCAGTTTTTTGAAAATAAATACAAGTTGTGCTTCTGGAGTAAAACCGCAGTAACAGTTGTCTCGAATATCAGTCAAAATGACCTGTAAAGGTAAGCAGCATAGCACAGAAGGTTCACTAAAACTACACTTGAAGAGTAGTTTTCTGTGGCTGACTGTCAAAATTAGACATACTGAGTGGGTTTTGACAGGGATCTGCCCCAGAACCAGAGCTATTCAAGATGTTCCTAAGCAGTTTGCAAGACAAAAAAGTACATGTTCAAGTGAAAGCAGGCTTGTGGCTGGGGCAGAGGATGCATGCTCTTGGGGAGGATAAACAATTCCAACAAATCACAGAAATGCTCTGAAAAAATGGGATGATATTCAGTGAGTCAGGTGAAAGATGGGATATTATGCAGGGTCCATCAGACACATACAAATATATAAGATAAAGGGCAAATCATGTGCTTTTCTTTAGAAAGGGGATGAAGAGCACCTGTGGATGATGAACCAAGTGAAAATCAACATTTTGGGCTGTTGCAAAGCAGGAGAACACAATGCTGGGTTGCAGAAATACAGGTACAATTTGTAATATACAAAGAGCAATCTTTCTCTCTCTTCGTTGTTAAGAAACCCTGGAGTGAGTTTCCTTTACAGTGTTAGCACATGAGTACTGAGGTTGCTGCAACAGAGAAGGGAATAGTCTCTTCCCTTCATCTGTGGCAATTAGAAAGGGAAACACTAAGCCTAAACAGCATTCCAGTTGGACATTAGAAAACCCTTCTCTTCTGACAGACAGAATAGCACGGGAGAGCACAGTGGAGACCAGGATGCAAACCCTCTCTATCAGGCTAGGTAGTCATGGCAGGAATGTTGTACCTGCCTGGGCGGGCGAGGAAGATGGATTTAATGAACAATGAGAGCAGCACAGTTAAGACAGATTTTCTCACAAAGAATAGGCATTGGTAGTCACTTAAAACGGGAACTGCAAATGTAGCTACCCAACCCCGAGGGTAGACTGCAGAACAAAGTAGGTGCCTCATTCATGACATGGGAAGGAGAATGCAGGAAGGGGGATGTGCCAGTTGCTACTGTAGAAGGAGGTACCAGTGCAAGAAGGAAGGAAAGATAGTCTGGAGATGAAAATCAGGGAATGGAAGGATATTTCATACTTGCTGCTACTCAATATTAGCAATAAAGAAGATACTGAAGAAGACACTGTCTGGTACCCAGCTTTACACCCAACTAATTCACTAGTTGGTATGCTGCAGTGATGCCTTGAGAGGCAACCTGGAACAGAGGCTAGACAGTGTAAAAGGAATAAAGTAAGTATTTATTAAAAGGCCTCCAAAGGATACACCTAGGGCAGTGCAAGAGCGTGGTCAAGGCTACACCCAAGACGGACACCTGGTCACAAGTTTTCACACTTTTATAAGTTTTGGTCCATTTACATGTTGGGGTTAATTGTGCAATTACAGCTTCAGGTTATGAAGTCCCATCTTCCCAGTTTACTCTCTCAATTTGCTGTTGTTTATACTTTTTGGGCCTGAAGCTGCAATGGTGTCCTTGGTTCTCAGGCTGGAAAAGGGTTGCTTTGTCTAACTACACTGTGAGGAGAACTTGCCAACACTTTGTATGAAGTTCAGAGTTATATACTAACGCAGTACAGAATCTGGATAATATGAAAGCTAAAACTTAAGGCATCACAGTCAGGATGTAAGCATCCATCCAGTCTACTAATTTTTTCAAATAGTAGAAATTTCTAAGCTTCCCAAACCTCAGCCTTTCTGTGCCATAGCTTCCGCTCTTTTCCTCTATGAGTTCATAGTATTACTCAGAACACTGAAAGTTTCAGCAAGCCTTTAATACTAAAAATTACAGCTGCCTTATCTCTCTGGCAGATCTTGGATGTTTTACAATTACTCTTTATTTCCACCTGAAAAAAGGCAAGGAGCAAATGCACAATACTCTGTTTGAATCACAGGGCTCAGTCCTAAAGGGAGTCTTGATAATTCCAGGGGAGATTTTTAAAACATGATCTGGCCTTGATTCTAGAATGAAGTCCACACTGAAGCAAGCATTAGGTGTTGCTTATGTCATCCTCAATATGCTTTACTAGTAGTTTTAACRCAGAAGTTTTCAAAGTAGAGTATCCTATAGAGACCATGTATTGGCACAAGTGATGGATAACAAGTCTTCAAATATTTTCTTCACTTACTTGTTGCTAAGTAGGTGGAACCACCATGAATGAACAGCTCCATAAATAAAGCATCCCATTAACTTCCGAGAAGGCTTTTTATCGGGCAAATTCTGCCTTATGGCCAAGATAGATGCTTAATGATTGTCACATAGTAAGTCCTTCTCAGCCTTTAAACAARGTAAATGGAAATAAGATTTCAAGAGCTGACTAGACCCAGGTAAGACATTGAATTCTGATGGCTGCTTAAAAATCCAAGTTCATTATTTCCAGGGTTTCTTCTCTGTCAGTTTGACCTGGAAGATACATTTGGAACTATGACAGTGTGTATTTCAATATCTGCTTTGATCTATTTCATGTTCTTCTCTGTAGGGATCTTCTCTTAAATACCTCTCAGGTCTCACTCCTGAGTCAGCACATAAGCGATTAAGCAATTGCACAGCTGTCTGGCAAATGTTACTTGGAAATAATTATTAACT
This sequence comes from Mixornis gularis, assembly GCA_003546035.1. NCBI lineage: Eukaryota > Metazoa > Chordata > Aves > Passeriformes > Timaliidae > Mixornis > Mixornis gularis. The sequence goes on from QVAJ01000020.1 coordinate 80,046, forward strand.
TTCTTGACTGGAGGTATTGAGTCAGATTATTATAGCAAAGAATTTCTGGATACATCTTGCATGCTCCTTATGTACTGTGCTCTTTGGTTATTGAATGGCCTTGCAACCCTGCCCACAAAGCCAGGAATTCTGCAAGCTGAATCCTGGGCTATATTTGTTTAAGCAAAAGGAAGGATAGGAAGTGGAAATTAATTCTGAGCCAATTTGTATTTGGACTGGATATCCAGCCACCTCAAAAATTAAGCCAAACACAATGCAGAAGGGGAGTCCTTTATCCAACGAAAATACAGCCATCCATCCACACCTACATGTGGCTGAAGCTAGATAGGCCCCTCCAGTCTCACCAATGTTCTAATTAAAGAAAAAAAAAAGCACCACTTAAATTCCATTTAGGTTTGTGGAATTGGAAACCAAAAGGGACTAGATCACATGGTGTAACCTCTAAGTCACAGGCCATTAAATTTTACTTAGTTGCTCTGTTGAGCTCAATAACTTTTATTTGGCTAAATCACAGTTTGTGTTTTGGCCTCCAGTAAGGCAAGCAACCTTTTTTTGAAAGATAAAGAGGCACAAAGTTGTTATTTGTATTTACACAATTGAGTGCATATGTTGGTGCATATAGGTTCTTTTTTTAGCACCTGGGAACTAGGTTTTAGCTTGGAGGATATGCTCAGGTGAGCAAGGAGGTAACCCCCCAGCCAGCTGTCACCCATGAGGCTCACAAGATGATCCATATCTTGCTGAGGAGAAAAGGGGAAAGAGGAGGGAGGGGAATGCACACAGACACACACCAGTCCATGTTCAGCTCCACCTCATGCATGCACACTCCTTTCAAGGACTCCATTTAAAAACAAAGAAAACAGCTCTTTGTCATTAATCCCTTAATTTGCACAAATACCTCAGATGTGTAATGTTTTCCAAACCACAGTTTTAAAGGCTCACATAATTTACAGAGTAATATAAACCACTTCTATTCTAGTTGAAAAAAAGACGTGGCTGGTGTTAAAACAAGATTCAAACTCAACAGACTGAAAGAGTGAATCACTCACACTTAGACATTGTGCAAGTTGATTTGAATCCTTTGTGTTTTATTAATACAATAAATTATGTTACGTAGTAATTTAACTAGAAATATATTATGTGCTGATATCCAGATTCAAAAGTACAAACATCTTTTTGGCAGGCTAATTGAGTGCTCTTTTTAAGACATTTAAAATAAAGACTCTCCTTTCAACAGAATTGGGATGGCTTATACTTGACACTTCATACTTTGAATCTTTTTAGAACTCCAGCTTTAATTTGCTGTTTTAACAATATCTAATTTAGGATTCTTTTTTTTTTATTTTTTTTTTTTTTAGAAATGCTACACACCCTGCAGAACTTCAATGCAGAGTTATGAACCAGTACAACTGAACAGCCACTGGAGAGCAGTCTTCAAGCTACAGTTAAGCATACTGATCATACTTTGGCTATACACTGATGAGATTTTACCTTGCTGTGTTTCCATTGCCCGTATTTATGTATTTCTCCTGGTCTGGCCAACTATTGTTTTCTAGTTTCCTTCCCCACAGTGTGGATACACTAAAATAACCTGCAGAACTTCTGGAGGAAATATTTTATAGCTCTATCCAGTAAAAGCTTGATACAAAGCCATTCAGCTTAGTAAATGTCTTTCCATTGACTGGAGTAGTTTGCTTCCAACGTTCTAGTTTGTTTAAATGACTGCACTGATGTTAGGGTTGATGAAATGAGGTTACTTATTACTTTTTATTCAGCCTGCCAAACAGTGTTTTGGTTACTGTAGTTTTCGTTGATTACTTCTCTGATGAACTTGAGAGAGAATCTGATTCAAAGCTCATGGAGCTCAGGAAGTGATAAATCTGGACCACTGTGTTTGCTGCTGCAGGTGTGATATACAGTCCAGGCCTGCAATTCTTCCCCTAAGCATGCAGAGCCACCAGAACCCAAAAAGCAAGCCTGACTGTTCCAGCTGTGTGGAGGATTGAGACTCTTGCAGAATAAACCTAAAGGAAGACACCTTGCTGTCTTATAACAAAAAAGATTATAAACATAACCTCGTTACCTACAGCCAATAATTTGATTCCTATTTTTCAAATGAGGTCTCCATTTCTCTGGGTGAAGATTGTACCTGCCAAAAATTTGCTGAAAGAAAAACATGATAAAAATGTGGGTGTGAAATCCTGTTTGGAAAAATGGAGACCACCAAAAAATCTAAATAGTCTTTCTGTGTAGACCCTGCCCTTTACATTTTTATAGTGTGCATTGCTGGCCATCTCATCCTAGTCAATGGAAAGTTTGGTTGGATGTCATGGTAAGGACTATGCTAGACAAGCAATGCGGGCTAGCACATAAAGTCCAACMGCTTAGAAACACAGTAACAATTTGGTTAAAAGTTCCAGGAGTCTCCTACAGGCTTTGTCAGACCTCTGTGGTTTCTGTTTGAAATTAMAGCAGGTTTTTTCCAGTGGAGCATAGCAGCCGAATGTGTGCCCCATTTGCAGAGTGGGAGGTTTCTCACATTCCCACCTTGCAGTCAAAAAGTTTTCTGGCARCAAGAAGTGCTAATTTAACAAATTTCTTTCCAGTGCCATTTTGCCAGCAGGCAACCAGAAACATTCCTAGGTGTTCGAAGCAGAGGTGATGTTGGGAATGGAAAAAAGCACGATTTATCCAAAAAAGCTTGAGGTCACTCCTGAGGGTCTGTCCTGTGAGCCCCCATGCAATTCTGCAGAAAGGCAATATCTGACCTGATACACATTTGCATTTAAATAAATGCTAGTTCAGTTGCCACCAGGGAGAACAAAGTCTGTTTATAATTTTGGATGTGGTCCTTGTATGTGTGACAGAGAAGCCCCATCTTGGTTAATCAGTTTTCTCCTGTATATCTCTTCCTTTTCCTTCTTTCTGTCCCTCAGTTCTTGTTTTCCCAAAGCTAAAACAGTGCTCATCCTGAAGTGGTTAGAGGAACTTTCTTGAAGTCTGGTGAAATACCTTTCCTTGTTTGATTCAGTGAGTTTAATAGCTTGGTTTGAAAGGCAAAGCATGCCTGCAAAGGCACACCCATCTACCCARGCCATAGGGATTTCTGTACAATTGCTCTGTGCCTGGCCAGAAGAGACAGCTCCTCAGAAACACCCTGGAAGGAAAACAGAGCAGTCTGGGTAATGAGCAGGGTGGTATTCAAAGATTAACCACCAAAATAAAGCAGATGCTTCTATTAACCATGTGTCTCAGCCACACCAATGGCTAATTTGATCCAGAAAGCAGAGACACTACCTCATAGTCCGTAACACGTGAGTCAGTGAAARCCTCTGACAAAGATGATCAAATTTGTCTCCAAATTTGTCTCCAAAATTGTCAGATTTGTTGGTAGAGTCAGAGGTGGGACGTAGCTGATGCTGTCACTTCCTCACACACGTGGGCCAATTGTGTCAAAGGCTATATTCAAACACTTTAGCACGATGGCTTGAGTTCTGCCAAACAAATCTTTCCTCAGTTAACCAAGATTTTTTTTGTTGTTGTTTCAATGATCATGTAGTGACTGTAAAACACAAATAAAATACTGAACATTTYGGACCAGATTCTTTGGTGGTCCTTTGTGGCTGGAGCGTCTGGTGGTCCTTTGCTGCTGGGCAAAGGGGCTGCAGCAATAAAAAGTGGCAACAACCTCARTTACACTCAGGGAGGTTATGGGTGTAGCACTGAACTCTACAACACAGAAAATGTTTTGGAAGGAGTGTTGTCATTAGCAGATTTGGTCTCTTGAGCCTAGAGAAGCCAGAAATGAGGGTATCAGAAATGTCCTTGCTAATCTGCCCTATAAAACAAAACAAAACAAAACAAAACATAAAACAAACCACCAAACCAAACAAAACAACATACCCTCATTTCTTATGGCAACAACTTGTGAGTATGAGCTGGTTAAAACCAGCTGCTGAGGTTGAAAATATATTTTTGGGGTTTTTTTTCCCTTGAACTATGGCTTATCAGTGGCCTTTCTTTCATCAACCTGGCTATCCTTTAAAACCCAATATGGATCTGTCATTCTGAGTGGTGGGGAATTTGCTTTTTTTTTGGTGCTGTGGCAAATGTTTTTGTCTGTATTTTAAAGGCACTGCCCTACCCAGCCTTTTAGTAGCTGGTCCCTGAGGCCAGCTGAGATCTGGTGCCCTTGCAGAACCTTGATACCCTGCTGGGGAAGGAAATGGGTGAGAAAAAGCTGAGGAAGTAGGGGTCTGGTTCCCTCAGMTTAGGAGGTCTGTTTAAGCCAAGGCATTCTGTGCCTGACCATGTGCCTCCCTGATTTGGACACTGGCTCTGGCTTGCAGACWTGATATTCTGGCTTGTCCTTGGCTTTGCCTCATTGCTACAGACTTGGCTGGTGAACTAGACTTGACTTAGCCTGGTTACTGTCACAGGACTTGCTTTGCTCTTTGTTTCTGGGTGCACTAGTGCTGCATTCCTCATCAGTGAAATTGTTGGCCAGCCAGCCTGGCTATAGCCCTCGCATCCCAGCCTCACTCATGCTGCTCTCTCAAACTGGGGTTGTCACGAGTGTCTGTTCAGCTATCAAATTTATGGCTGAAAAAGCAGTGTGGTGTCAAGCAACCGGGAAGTGATGACCTGGGTGAGACAAGAGTAATCTATAGGACTCAGTCTCCCACTCTGATAGCAGTTCTGCTACCTATATGTAACCCTAAAAGAGTCCAGTAAGAGCAGGAGASCACAATAAACCTTTGGCTGCTATAGGATTAGCCAGTGCCATTTATAAGAGCCTGCCTGGAATTGAGAACTTATGGAAATTCAGTGAACTTCTTCAGTATTGACCCTGTGAAGGTCAAGATCCCACTCCTATCAAAATACTGTAAGGCTGAAGGCATCCTTGAAGCATCAAGTAGAATGTCACTCATCCAGGCCAGGGGCAACAGTTGCAGGTCATTCCCAACAAATATTCATCTAGTCTGTTATCAGGGAACTAAACTGTGGAGCTGCCACAAGCTGCCTATGCAGAYCTATTCCAGTGCTGTGTATTCTTAACCCTAAAATTCTACTATATCTTGCCCTATCCATAAAGGTGACAGAAAATAGATTACTTCCTAACTTTCTGTGGCAGCTTCTTACACATTCAAAGACTCTCTTGGTCCTTCCTTCCTGGACAGTATCATTCACTCCTATGCTGAAAGACCCCACTTTTTTTCCAAACTTTGGTTCCAAATTTTTTAGGATTTTGATAATTTTCATGGCTTTCCTCCAGCTTCTGAACATCCCGCAACAAACACAGTGCCCTATTTGAGACCCTGACACTAAACCATGCATCAGTATTACTTCACCTACTTATAGATTATACATCTGTATCTGTACTGTGTTTCCTCATTTCAGCAACAATATGCTTTTGTTGGTTCCATTAAAAGTTTTTTACTTATTTCTGTCACAGCTCCTTATCTTGTGTTTTTTAAACTGATTAGTTCTGCAACTCCCTCRCCAAAATGTGCTATTTTGAATTAGTCCCTGTTGAATTAGCATGATTTTTCCCACAGACCATTTTATTGGAGATAATTTTTATTTCTAATCTAACTTATTCACATTCCCACTCAGCCTCATAGAAATCCCTCTATTCCATCTTCTAGACTGTTAAAGAAAACACCACCTTGCATAGGTCCATTTCTTTGCTATGGATCTTAACTGTAAAGTCACATTTCAGCAAAAAGACATTAAATCGTATCATTGCTATCCTGCTGGAAGTGCTGCATGTGAAGAYCCTCATAGGGAGTTCGATATTTGGGATTCAGCTTCTCTCTCTGTGAGCTTCTCTAAAATATRCAAACTTGCTTGTCAGGTGTCGCAAAATTATGCTTTTATAGTTTTCTGAACTTCAGTCACTAGACTGAACATCTCCCTCAAATGACCTTTATCTTTAAARGTCATTTGCTAATAATTACTCTTCCATTGAGTAGTTCATTAACTCTGTTTTTCCTATTATTAGTGCACTGACAGAAGGATTTCACAAGCAGTAGTTGCCAGGACTATMATCTCACTGGCCTATTTGGTGTTGCTCTTGTGTGCTGTTGAAAATAATCTTTAGTACTCTGATACAGTTTTTACTTCCTGTATAATTTCCTCCCATGTTAGGGATCAAAGGGATGTAACCAYGTTAGTAACTTACTCTGCTTCCTGATCATTGCCTGCACCTGGAAAGTTTGCAGTTGCACCTTTACTATAATTTCTTTCAYGGTACATTATTTCTTTTTAAATTCCCTTTTTTTCCTTGGATCAGCCTTCCAGGAAATGTTACCTAACGACTCTCTGGATAACTGAAATCTGTCCTCCTGTTGACTTTTACCACAGTGCTGCCTCTTTCCAGTCCCAAGGAAATGTGAATTCTGTCATTTCCCCATCACTGGCACCCACGTTCCTCTTCAACCAGCTCCAGCATGTTCTGTTTGTTGGTTCAGAGCCGGCACTCTTTGTGACAAACCAGAAGAAGGGCTACCAGGGTCTGGCTCTGTCAGCACCTAGCCAACACTTAATGCATTGTAATGGGGGTAAYAAAGAAGTAATTTTGTGTATAATTCTTCTGGGTTTGGTCACAACTAATCACAGGACAATTCCTCCCAGGCACACAAGGCTGTGGGACAGCTTTTACCCACTTGAAATATGCATGTTAAAACAACGGCATTAATTCTTACATTACACTTAGCCACAAATAAAATGCAAAAGGATACATTAAAAGTGTGAATAGCATATATCTAGCCAAATACATGTGCTGTTACAAAACAAGAGTTCCAGAAAAGCAGAGTCCTCTCTGGTCCGTACCTTGTGGCTCTTACATTCTTCTACTCATGTGTTCTGTGAGTGGGGAGACAATTTGGAAAAGCAACCACGGGTATTTTCACTGACCTTCTGAGAAAATAATCCAGACTACAGGACAGTGATTTCTTTTCATTTTYCTGCTAAAAATTTTTATAACTCACTCCTTTCTTTGCTCTCTGCTATAGCCCTGGGTTCACTGACAAGGAACAGATGCTGACTTACCACCCCATTTCAGTTAATTCTTTGAATAGCTAATACTTGTTTAATGGGAACTCTCTTAACAGACACCATACCACTGTGTGAGTGTCTTGTTTTTTTTCCCAAGGTCATCTTTTTTATAGTGTGAGAAATACAGGGCTGTTGTTTTCTTTTCTGATTAGAAGTCTTTTGGACAAGATTTATGTAAGGATTTGGGTGTATATTAGACTATATTTCTGTAAGGCCAAGAAAAGAAAGAACTCATGTAAGAAAGAAGAGAATTCTGGTACTGTATTCTGATGTCTTTCCAGAGCAGCAGTCCCTGATGTCCTCACTCACATTAGTGAGTGGACTAAACAATTCCAACGGGGATACAAACTCTGCATTGTTGMAACTTACTGCCCATAAAGAAAATATCTGTAATAAAATGAATCTTGGTACACATGGAGACATCTTTGGTACATCTATGGATGGAGATACATGGGTTTGTCTGTGTATGTGTATGAGTTGTAGTGCTTGGGAAAAACCTGGCCTTCCAGTTGCTGCTCTTTTCTCTTTCTTTAGGCAGACTTTCAAGGCTTATCATATAACTTTTAGTTCCTTTTCCGATACTCCCTTCAGGAGAAAAAGGAGCCAAATCCAACAAATAAGATTTTAATCAGTCAYGTTTTTATATTGATGTTTCTCATTCTCATCAGGCTGAGTGACTTCTGGTGGTTTTTCAAACCAATCGATGGAATGTTGACAGCATTCATCCTGTATGGTGTTCTTTCGTATCATTGCTATCCTGCTGGAAGCGCTGTATGTGAAGACCCTCATAGGGAGTTCGATATTTGGGATTCAGCTTCTCTCTCTGTGAGCTTCTCTAAAATATGCAAACTTGCTTGTCAGGTCTTGCAAAATTATGCTTTTATAGTTTTCTGAACTTCAGTCACTAGACTTCTCAAAGAGCTGCCAACATCTCCCTTAAAGGTCTCATGACTCCTAGTACATACTGAAATAATCATGTTGGGCAAAAATGTTTTCTAATCAGTCATGCAYAGAGAATTCTTCTTTTCCTTCCAATTGCAAACCTGTTTCTTCTCTCAAGTGTTTTTACTCCAGTGGCTCCAGTCCAGTTAGCATCAGTTCACAAACCTGTAAGGGACAATTGCATATGCTAACACATTGCTGGGCCTGATGCTTTTTGTATTCATAGCTCTTTACTCCCTTTTGGGAATGAAAAAGGACATTTATTTGGTGTTTCTTACAGAAACAATGCCCATAATTAGGTACCTCCAGTGCTGGCTGAGATACAAAAGAACATTTGTTAATTATTTCCGTGTGCTTGAAGAACACATTGCACCAAGGGCTGGCTTGCTTGGGGACCACAAGGAGGTGGGTACTAGASTGTCACTGCCATGCTCCTTTTTAACAAAACAGTATTTCTTTTAGAGTYAGGGGTTGGCTTGGATCCCTGGCTGCTCTATCCGAGCCCCAAAGGTCTCCATAGTCCTGGCTGTCCCTGCCTGCCAACAGGTTCCTCTGCCCCTGCTCATGGCCCAGAATCCCATATCATCAGCCTCTGCCCAGAGATGCTGCAAAAGAGCCAGGCTCCAGTTAACCACAGCCCTGCCCATGTGCCTGAGGCTACCAACCATAGCCCACCAAGCTGCACAAAGCTCTGCCAGCTTCCCCATTTCTTCACACCYGTGCTGTTCCTGCACTGAGCACAGGAGGGACTGGGATTTGCATGCCTGGCCATGGTGCTGTTGCAGACTTGAGTCTGCCAGGCACAAACTTTTAGCATGTACATAAACAGTGGCACCAAGCTCAGCCTGGATCCTGTTCTTCCATCTGTCTTACTGCAGGGTATCACAATTTCTTGGTAGTGTTAGAGATTGATGTGAGAGAGCAACATGGCACAGGCACTGCCTCTGCCTTTGAAACACCAGGCTGTGCTGAGTGCTGTAAAAATCACATCATGACAGCACCAACAGGAACTGGGTCTCTGCCTTTCAAAGGATGAATCTTTGCCAAGAATTTAGCAAGTCTGACCAGTCTTACCCACCCCTTCAATAGTAAGCAGGCAAGTCTTTCTGAAGAGAAAAAGGAGGCTGTTAGTACTTTGTGGGCTGGGCACAGGCCACAAATTCTGAACGCAGACCTCCAGCTGGGAGTCGGTACTGCCAGGCATTTAWCCCCCTCTGTAATGCCGAGTCAAACTCCATGACTCAACTTCATTTTCCACTGAGAAGGTCCTCTTGGAAAGAAATTCAGCCTGTTGGGAAGAAGTGCAAGATTTGTCTGTCACAAAAGAACYACCGGAGAAGCAAGTGGTTCCCAAGTGCTGCTTATCTCCAGGCCCTGGCCTTGAGACTCACTTTCCAGTTTCTGCTTCACCTGCTAMGTCCCCATGTCAGGGCCCTGAAGCTGTGGATCACTCCACATGTCCTCMAATCTTAAACAGCTAGAAAAACTAGGAAATAAGGAAATGGAGGTTTAAAACCTTCCCTCCATTCACCCTCTTGTCTCTGCCCACTCTTCACTTATTTCCTCATGATATCTGGTGCTCTTTCCTCYCACTCCAACATCTGCACTTTCCATCGTGATGGATCTTCCCTGGACTCACCCTGCCCTCCTTTTACACGTGCTTTCTACAGCTTTGTGAAGTCAATGAATACAACTATTTGCTGCCATCACTTTCAAACAGCAAAGTAGAAAAAGAAGCCATTTCTACAGTACTTTATCCTGGGCCTACCTTGCTTGCCTGCCTGTATAAACCAAAAGCTTCTCAGAAAGGACAGTGCACTTGGATGAACTGCCCACCCTCCACTGGCTCCCTTTCTGCAGTCCCCAACCAGCCCTGGTGGGGTTTTTGAACAACCCCTAGATGCCACCGTGGACTTCACAGCTGGGGACAGAGTCCCAAGTATTKGGCAGCTGCAGATAAGCAAAATAAAATGCATTCTAGTCAGTATTCTTCTGTGATCCCTGGACACTGCTTTAATGKAGTTCACAGCACCATAATGCAGAAGTTGCTTAAACTATTGGATGAGRATATTCAGAAGAACCCCAGAAAAACAAAAATAGTTTTCCCCTTTGTTGCACTGAATGATGCAGAGAAAGAGGACWCCACTCAGTCCAATGACAACTTCTAACTTGTGTACAGAACAGAATGCAGTGGAATCGTGTCAACTTTTACCACAGCTCTAGCATGACTGATGCTATTATTGTAATATTAGGGMTACCTTTGTCCTGCAGTGAATAAAACCAGCATTTTAAATCAGCTRTTTCTTACTTCTGAAGAAGCTTACTTCTGAACTAAGGCTACTTATTTCCTGCAAGAACTTACAACTGATTCACAAGATATTCTTGAATCACACGGAGTTACCTTTCCAAATTTCAAAGGCAATGTGCTCATATCCACATCTAACCACTGAGATCATCAGGATTGCAATATAGGTGGTACTCAAGTGTAATAAGATTTCAGTATATAGATGTTCTCTCCCCTTTTCACTTTTCCTTAAAATTCAAAGTGCTATTTTTTGAAATCTACTACATTTCAGTCCTTTTCTCCTATTACCCCTTTCTTCCTTACTCTCAATGACTTTTATTTTCTCTCTAGTTTTCCCTCTCTGCTTCTTTGCTCATTTTACATTTCTTGGTTTAACCAGTTTGACTTCAATTAGCTGTGCTCTCCACCCTTCTTTTCCTGTGATATCTGTTTTTATCCACCAGTGCCAAGTAAATTTCTTCACATCTCTCCTATCTCTTTCCCCCCAGTTCTTGAGGTCTACCTACTCTGTGAAGGGAACTTACTAGCACTTAATATGAGGCTCAGAACTACACCCCTAGGCAGCATGGCAGGATCTGAAAAGCATGAAAGCTAAAACCTAAGGCATCAGTGGCAGCTTTAAAGGTAATGCTGCACAGGCTGTTCGTTGTGTCTCCTCAGATTTTGTCAGACCATTTACTTGCTGGGCATAAAACTTTTACTGGACACCCATGCTCACACAAGGATCTCCTCTTCCAGGGATCCAAGGGGGCYGGAGGTGCAGATGTGCATCAGTCTGCTGTCTCCTCTTTCCATGGGGTCTTGCCAGTTTTAGAAGCCAGAGCTGGGTCCACACGGACATGTGAGAAAGTGATTATGGTGTGGGCAGACGTGTCTGTAGGTAAGGTAGCACATGCCATGGTGCAGGTGCTGGAGGCAGCAAGGAGACATCAGTGCAGCCTAGCACTAAGAGTGAATATTAATCCTGGGGTCCCTGGGGGCTGCTGGTCCAGTATTCAGCTGCAGTCTGACATAAATTGCTGTCAACACCAGAGCAACTTAGGTAAAATCTAGTACCTGGGCCACAACTGAGCCTTCAGTCTCTTCTGTAAATGTATTTTGGAAGACTTTGGTGACAGAACAGTCTTTGTGCATTAAACCTGGAATGTGCCTGTGCATGCCAGGGGCAGACCTAGCAGGATTATGGTAGCTGGCTAACTGTGTCTGCAACTACTACTGCCAGACTTATAAATGGGACAGAAATTTAAACAAGTTAAAGGGG
>QVAJ01000020.1:91647-189620 GCA_003546035.1 Mixornis gularis
GTCAGCTGGAACCTGAACTGAGCTACACCCTGTCTGGTTTCACTTGCCTGTTTCTAGTACTACTATTGACCAAAAATACAAGTATGAACTCTGGTAAAGTGCTCTCAGCTAAGTCTGGCTGGGATGCTTCCCTTACAAAAGCAACACACAGATTGCAGAGTCTTCTGTTCTGAATTACTCAGGAGTGCAGCCACTGAGCAGCAAGGATATCTACTGCTCTGAATAGAGGAAGAGCAGGAGGTGCCTGTCACCTGAAAGCAAAACCAAAGCAAAAGGTCATTGCTCAACTGATGTACTTGATTTATCAGACAATTTATGAAAGGTGTGAACCAGCATCCCCCTCTCATTGGAGTGTTTTTGGGAATAACAGTCAAAGAAAATTTTACATCTGAAAAATAGTTCTTGTGGAATACTGGATAACTGGGGTAGGAAAAAATCTGTTTGGAGAAAGTAACCAAAAAAAGGCTCTTAGCTGCACATGCAGGCCCCAGGGATGGGGCTCCTCTATCACAGCTTCAGGACTTACACTGTCAGCCCAATTCACCAGTTTTTTGAGCAGAACAAGAAAGAATGAATGGACTGGCAAGGAAAGCTGGAAATTATAAGCTTATCTGGCCACATAAAGGACAATTTTTAAGGCTGTAGCTCAAGCACTGTTTTATGCAGCTCAGATCTAACAGGAGAGTGAATGATGTATGCAAATAAGTAAAAAAAGGAAACTTGCTCCTAACTCCCTCTAATCTCAAATCCTATGTTTTCAAATAAAGGTCTGGGCCTTATTTCTGGCATATGGAATTCTGAAACTCTCAGAATTTGATATCCTTTTGTTTCTCCGGTGTCATTTTAAAACTGAGAGGGTTTAAACTACCACTCATTTGTGGTGCTCCTTCTCTCTGAATCTGAGACTGTACATCCATAAAGCAAGTGGGATGAAGTAATTTTACACAAGTAGTAGCCWATGTTGCCAACTTGATAAAACTGCATGTGCTTGTCGAGAAAAGGCTTCAGATACAGGAGGCAGAAGTGGTACAAGTGGGATGACATCCTGCAACTAAGTAACCGAGAYGGAATACAAACTCTCCACGGCATCGAAGACTGTGAGGCGGCAAGAAGGGAATTTAAACTGAGAAAGTGGGGAGCAGCATGCAAGAAAATTTGAGAGTACAGTTGCATTTGAAGGGCACGATGCTTCTAGACTCGGTTTTGTTGGGTTCTTTGAAAATATACTACGGATTTTCAACGACATTGAAAAATTTTTGATCATGCAGCATAACAGTAGAAAAATTAACAATACGACGGTCATCTGCATATGCAGGGGGCCCATCATCCAAGCATGCAATGGGAACTGATGCGAAATCCTTCACGGAATTCAGCAGCAAATCACGGGCAGGCACTTTCTTCCTTGTACATACAGCGACCTGCTGCCTCGGTAAAGGCCGTGCTGGTCCAGTGCCTCATCGGAAGAAGAAACACTCRTTGTAAATCTCTTTTTCCAGAAGTCTTTGGTCCGTTTATAACCAAGTGTTTCCAGAGTGGGAACGCTCGTCTTGTCCAGCGCGGTACCCCGGTGACTCCTCCGCGCCGCGGGGGGCGCTGTGGGCCCGGCCCCGCCCGCCTCACGCAGCCCCGCCGGCGCATCCCCGGGCCCGACACGCGGTCAGGAAGTCGGGCGGCCCCGCTCCTCCTCCTACTCTTCTTGTTCTTCCTCCTCCTCTTCTTCCTTCTCCTCCTCCTCCTCCTCCGGCCACGCCCCTCGCCGCCCGCTCTCAGCCAATCACCGCACCAGCTTTCGGCCCCGGCACGTCTCCTGCCCCTTTAGGGCAGCGCCGGGGCTCCTGATTGGCTGCGGGGCCGAGTCGCGCGGCGGGAGCGGTGCCGAGCGCGGGGCGCGCTCCCGGGCCGGCGGCGGGAGCGCGCCTGCGGGGGGCTGCACCTGCGGCCGCCGCGGGGCGGGGCGAGAGCGCGGGCGGGCGGCGAGCGCGGAAATGCCGCGGCGGCGGTGGTTGGGGCAGCGTAGGTAACCTTGGGTGCCGGCAGGCATCCTCCCCTTCGTGCCCGCCCCCAGCGCCGGGAGCCTCGCCCCGGCGGCCGCGCCTCCGCCCCGGGATACCTTCGCACCTGGGACGCGCCCGCGGCGGGAGGATGGCACAGCCCGCGGCGGAGGAGGCGTGTGGTTGCTCCGCCGCCGCGCCGGGAGACGACGGCGAGGAGATGAACGGCAGGAAGGTGGCTCTGATCACCGGCATCACCGGGCAGGTAACGGCGGGGGCTCCCCTCGTTCACGTGCGCTCCCGGCGGCAGAGGGAGAGGGGATGGGAGAGACCCACCCCGAGGCGCAGCCGTGACTGGGGCCGGGCATGGGAGAGGGGCGGTGGAGGGTTCGGCGCGGGTCTGCTCGGCGCCTTCGCTCCCGGGCCCCTAGCACATCCCCGCGGGTGCGTTCCCAGCCCGGTGCCCGCTCCCCTTCACCGTTGGTGCCGCCGGTTCCGCGCCGGGCAGGAGCTCCCTCTGACAGCCCCCGGCTGGATCCGAGGCGGACGGACCACCACGTGGGTAGGGCTTGTCTGCCCCGGGGGTCTGTAATGTTCTTCAGCTGGTGTGAACGAGATGGGGTGCGGTGCTTTTATGTCTCGTGTCTGGACTGTCTTATAGTAGCCTGTACCAGGAATTCCTGAGAAATCAACTAAACCTGTACAGAGATGAGGTGTGGAGTGAGCATCGCTGAGAAAGAAGCCAGTGTTGGGACTCTTCATCCTGGAGGTCTGCAGTGGGGAAGGTACCAGTGTAGGTGTGAGGCAGCCAGCATTGGTTGTGACCTGAGCAGGCTGGTCACTCAGAAAGGGTGTGTGTCACTTGTCATTGTGACACACTGGCCAGCCATGCATTTACAGTCACTACCTGCTTTATACTGAAACCTGAATGGATGACGAAAGTGTTTCCCCAGGCTGCTTGTTTTGTATTCATGTATGTTCATTGCAGTCTCCAATTTTTTTGGCTATATTACTCATAGGGATAATGATGCTCTCAGAGTCCTGGTGCTTTGAGCAGAAGGTGCAGGAGARAGATGACATGGAAAGAGACAGAAATCACAGTTTCCCTTGGAGCAACTTCTGCATGATGAAAAAAGATATGATGGTGGTGAGTTTTAACCTGGTGAGGTGTGTAGGAGGGTTGATATGTGCAGTTTGTGGCTTGTGCTGCTACAATGCCAGTAGGCAGCTGGAATAGTTGGTTGAACTGTTTGTAAACACAGAGATCTGCATTGCTCTGTCTTTGCTGGCAAGTGGGTGCTAAATGAAAAGCTGTCCTGGACATGCTTACTCATATTTGAGGAACATCTTATTTGCAATGTGGATACCTCCCACCACCTGGAAAAATTTGCTGTCCTTGCACATTGCACATATCTCCAGGAACAGGCTGGTACTGAATGAGTTCTGCTTGGAGGGTGTATCTCCTGTGATCGGTATAACTTGTTAAGTAAGTAATGTATAGTAGCCATTAAGGCTCATTTTGGAATCCCAGTGGAACAGCATTTTTCTTTATGGCTTGCATTTTAGTCAGTGGTGGCTTCATAYGTGGAAGAACTTCTTCCCCTTCAGCTGTGACTTGTCCTGGTATGCTTGCAGATCCACTGCGAGGTGCTGGTGTGKATTGCTGAGAAGTCCATGAGCAGTGTGAAAAAGTGCATGTCAAAACAAACACGTTACTCTTTTACTCTGAGACAGTCAATGCTATGACTCTTTTTATTCCATAGTGGAAGAACCAGTGGGTTCTTTGTGARGGAGTAAATCCAAAGACTAGCTTTTCATCTGCTATCTGAAAGAACCTGCACTGTGCTTTGAACACTCACCTGCTGCTTGTGTTTGGCCTCATTATGCTTGATCTTGTGTGTTCTTGCCACACTTTTTGGTCCATGCTGTTCCTGTGGGTTAGCAGCTGTCTGCCAATAGTAGGCTAGGGAGAACCCTCCAAGTGGCTGTCTGACAAGGAGATGTAACTACGTCTGAGAAGAGGAAAAACTAATGACCTCTGTGTACTAACACTTTTGCTTGATGTTCATTTCTAGCAAGAGCACAGTCAGAGCTTTCTCAAGGATTCCTTTGGTGCTGTGTGAAAAGTCTTCCAGGTTGTTGGCAGAAGTATGTTTCTCATCATCCAAGATAGTAAGTTAGAGGCCTGCAACAACACCACAACTCTTTCAGTACTGTGTTCTCTATATTACTTTGTCTGTTTTCAAAGCAGCTCCTCCTTCTTAGTTTAGCTTTTGACAGGGATATTATTTATCATGTGGAGAACCAGAGCTAGGAAAGGCCTTTGTTGAGGTCGTGTAGTTCTCCARAATTTTGTGATCTGCTGCCAGGATTCCTGGTCCATCTGTTTTTTTAGATGAATTTTAAAGGAAGTCACCATAYTACTTGTTCCTTACCCCTCTTTGAAGAGGCATCATGCAGAAATGGRAGATTTGGATTTTGTTTCCTGTGTGAGAAAGGCAGACTTGCATCTCCCTGTCCCTGAAAAAACAGTGTTTTTAAACTTAGTTATCGTGTGTAAAATGTGCAGATATGCTGAAGTGGAAGCTAGAGCTCAGACTTTGTCTTTTGCAGGCAATTATTTTAGCTGCTGTGCTAAATGGAATTGGTCTGTTTAACATTCTTCCTTCAACCGATGCTCTTTCAAGGTGGGAGATAAAGGCTTGGATCSCTTCAGACTGAAGGTGGTGTAGACCAGAATTGGATGGTAAACTCTCCGTATTTAAACTGCCCTTTCTGCTGCAGCAAAAAGCGAGTTGGCACAGTTGTGTAAGGAACCTGCTTTTGTTTGTGTGTGGCCACTGTAGTCTGAGAGTGTTTGCTGAAGTAATGTCCTGTAGGGCCTGGCCCATAAGGATAGGTGAAGATAAGTATTGAGCTGGATGTGGACCATGGCAGTTTTGGGCAATTGTGGAGTAGGGTTTTTGTTGTTACTCTTGGGCCAAGTGAGGTGCTGCTTGAAYGGTAGCAGCCCTTCCTGAGTTGAGATGATACCACAGCAATTGTGCTTAATCGTAGTGTTGAAATCAGACAACTCATTATTTTTCAGAACTTCTGTAACCATGAACATGTGGATTGTTCATCTTTTCCACTGACAAAAACTGGGCTTTTCTTTCTAGGATGGAGAAAGAGTTGAGCTCAGATAGAGTTTTACTTTGATARTGGAGCAATTGACTGACAACACAGCTTTTAACTGAAATGTAATGTAGAGATATGGCACAACTGAAACTTATGGTTAGCTTTTAATGGGGGTCATGAGACTTTACTGCATGCCAGAGAAAGATGGGCTGTCCACACAAGTTCTTCTGTTTAGTGAGAGACTGGAGGCACATGCCATTTGCTACACCAGTTAATGAAATCAGTTCTGGTGACTTGCTTTTCTTCTAGAAAGGGGACATTTAGAAGACAGGTATCTGCAAGGGTGAATGTGTTACTGATAAGAAGGTGAGTTTGACCTTTGGCCAAATAACAGGAGGAATTTCCTGTATGCATGGTGAAGCCACAAAGGAGAGCAGATTTCATAACTGTGTGATCAGGACTTAAATGGCATTCCGGCTCCAAGGGCTGAACCTTAGTTTCTGTTAAATCAAAGCAGATGTATCAGCCTCTACCAATTCTGCATTTGCCCTTGGATTTATGGTGAAATCAGTATCATTCTACCACTTGCATTGCTGTTAATAGACTCCAAGTGTGTTGGCAGTGGTGTTATAAACTCCTTTTGCAGTATTGAGATTTCTCTTATCTTTCTCACACCACAGCAGTGGGATGAACCACATTTCACTGTTTTGCTAAAATGACTTCCAGGGKGAGGCAGTTGCTGTGGTTAGATGGATGAGACTTATCGGAAGTGTCACATAGGTATTGGTCTGCTGGCAGACTACTTGTGAGTAATGAATAGCACCTTTTTCTTCATTTAAAGAGAAGTATTTTAAATTGAACAGGCCTGTTGTATGTGTTTAAATGAAAATACTTTTTTAAAAAATCTCCAGCAGCTTGAATATGACTCTTACTTTAAGAGTGTTTTCACAATGCAAAATAAACGTGCTGGACTTTTCAGACCTTGGTAACTTGAAGAGTTACTCTGTAAAAATATGAGTTTTTAATCAAGTACTAGTATTATTAACAACGTAATTCTAGATATGCAAACATGGCTTGTTGCTTATATCAGGAAGCTACTAAAGCARTACATTTTTAAAGCCTTGTTTTCTGTTAAAATTGCATTTAAATATTTATCTAGAATGTCTGATTGCACTGCAGTAAGTCTGATTGTCTTTCTTATACTGCTACTTGTAGAAGTATTCAGATATTTGACTTCTTGGAGAAGTACCAAGAAATAATATCTGAGCCTAACTATGAGTATAAACATATATATATGTTGATGTTTCTGCTTTTCCCACTTGGCCCCTGGATTATGAGCAGTAAATAATATCTACCTGAATCTGATGCTTTTCTAGGGGAGGCAGTAAGGTAGACCAAGATAGTTCAGCAGGCACTTCAAAGCTCAGTTTTGKATGAAGCAATGCATTAGAGCTCGGTGTCAGTATATGGCCTGAGGCTACTGCAAACTGTAGRTGAAGGGAGCAGTTGTGTCTCTACCTTATGAGAGTTCTTAGAGCAGCAATACCAGCCCCAGGCTCTGCTCCTCTGCTGGCAGTTCTGTCAAATACAGCTTCCATTTGGCAAAACTTAAGGCAGCAACCTCAGAACTTCTAACCAAGCTTGAAGAGAGCGTGAAGCGTGGAGTCTGCCTCYGTCTTTTGTATCAGAAGTTCAGTTGCTCGCAGCCCTTGCTATTCCTCTGACACACCAGACCCCTATAGGTGTGTACTTGCAAGTTTCATGCCACAGTTACACTTCATAGTTTGAGAAAGGTTAACTGTATCAACGGGGGGGAAAAAAGATACTGAGAAAGCAAGATTTGCTGTTGTAAATTGAAGTCAAGCTGTTTGGATTTTTTTTTTTAAATTTGGCCGTTGAGGAAACTGAGAAAGACAGACTCAGTGGGGCAAAGTACAGTAATAGCAGAACGTGAGTCATTGCTTAGTGTTAAAATGCCCCTGAAATGAATGGCTGGTATCGAGTCACATACTATAAAACTCTTTGACACTCTGTGGCTAAAATAAAATAAAGGTTACCTGGAGAAGAGTTGTAGAGGAARCAGTTAAACGAGTTTTTTGAAAGCTTCTTTCAGTATTGTGATCAAATGGTGAGGTGGGAATCTGTGTCACTGGAGGAGGTGTATATRCCTGAAAAACAGATGTAGAGAAACATTATAGCCTGTTGTACAGGCTATAATGTACAGAATGTTGGTTTGCCAACAAAGATAAAATTGAAGGGATTGTTTTTTCACATTGAAATAGGAGGATAGTCTTTGCTGAAACTGGCTAAAGGTAAATATTAGCATTGCTTCATTCTCATTAAAACAAATAGTCTTGGTTCCTGAGTAAAGCTAAATATTAGTATTGCTGCCTGTTCATTTAAACAAATATTGTCTTGGTTGAAGCCAAGTACTCTATTTCAGTTTCTGTCTCTRAGTAGCCAAGAGTTGTGTTGAGTGAGGATTTCATGTGCATTGAACATCCTTATCATAGTTTGAGGAGGCAGAGATGTAGGAACACTCAATTTGGCCACAAACTTAAATGCAAGAAACTCCTTTAAAGCTTGGGAGGGTGTGTGTTGTTTTGGGGTGGTTTTCATTGGATTGTTTTGTTTTAAATGATGAGAGTGTCAAGCACTGGAAGAAACTGCCTATCGAAGTTGAGTGTCTGTCCCTGGAGGTACCAAACCAAACTGGACACAGCCCTAAGCAACCTGCACTAGTTGACCCTGTTTTCAGCAGGGGTTTTGAACTGYACAGAAGTCCCTTTCAGTATAAGGCGGTATGATATTATGACCACTCCACAGGATTGGAAGTGGAACACTTGCAGTTTGTGACAAGATGGCATATGGGGCTTACTGAAAATAATTTGCAGCAAATGAACAGTGGCTCTGGCATGAAACTTAAGCTTTCCTAAAATATAATTCCAGGTATTTTTCCTTTACAGGATATAAATGAGAAGTGCTACTATTGATTGTCATCCAAAACTCTTGAGAAGAAAGGTATTTTACTCAGTATAAAGTAGCATAACAAATACTGAAATGGGAGACTAGAATATTTTCTGAAAACAGAGATGCTATTTATACAAAGATGCCTGAATTTTGATTGCCTTAACTCCCTTTTGCAAAGAGGAGGGCTGCTAGATAGATTAATTAAACTTCTGCATTAATAGCCATCTATAAATACATGGTTCAATGCTTTACTCTTTCATATGGTTTTGTACTCTACACCAGTATGTGCAGATGGACAGGGCTTTTGTCTTCTTCTAGAACTGGGAATCCAGGATTTTGGTTGCTCTCTGTGCCTGCCTGGGGGAGTCCATCTGTATTCCACTGCCTTTCAGAATAGTGCAGTTAGTGATGGCATTTGAACATAAGTTATCTGGAAGATATTCACAATAAAAAGTATTGCTGATACAGGATTAGTTCATGTGTGCCTTGATGTATTAACTTCCTTTTTTTTCTTTCCACCTTTGCACAGCTTTTATCAGTGTTTGTAACTGCCAGTGAAGTCTGTTCTTTAGTTGTATACTGGAGAGGGAAGTTCTGGCTCAGCTAGCAGGCTTTCAATTCGAGGACCAGTGCAGGCAGTCTGTGTGTGGACATGATGTATGCAGGATGTGGATTGAAMAGCATTGAGAACAACAAGTGAATCATAAGGTACGGTATACTGTGATGTGTACCTGCTGTGAATGTAGATAAAATACTGAAAGTATTCCAGTAAAGAGAAAATGCTGAAGTTCATGTTAATGGTGCTGAGGTATGAAACAGATCTACACATGGTAACCAAACAGGGTTTGGGAAGATGACTTCCTCCAGGYGACATTTCTCATGATGTTTTCTGATGCTGTGGTTAGGGGGCTATTAGCCACTACTGCCTGGACTGGCAGTCCAGGAGAACAGAGTATCCCATTGCCAGCAACATGCAGCTTGTTTAATTGTTTTGGGATTTTTAAATTCAATTAAGAGTGGTGACTGCTGGCATAGACAGAACCTGTATTTCTTTAGTTACTAAAGTTTTAAAAAGCTGAAGCCTCCTCTTTTCTATGTACCTACAATCAATCCAATCTGAATAGAGAATTCTTGTAAAAATCTTTTACCAGTGACTTAATCTTCTACCACTAAATTTTATTTTTTTTCCCCCTCTGATTATCTCTTTCAGATCCTTTTGTCTGTTGAGCTTTCTACACAAGGGAGTCGGTTTCTTAGAAAATAGATAGCTATGCAGAAGGGCAAGGAAAAATGGAGTGCTTGAACCTGTTGATGGCCTATGTGAGAAACRCATCAAAAGCTACCACTGTGGTCCCTATAAATAATAAATAAAAGGTTGAATAAAAGGCTTTTCAGTTTTACAGTTGTGATACTGGTGTTCATCCTAGAGGTGCTTCCTGTTGCTCACACCTTGTCTTTGAGGAGTACCAGGGCTGGGTTTCTTTCCACTTACCTATGCTTTCATTCAGTCTGGGAGGCAGGAAGTACTTTCTTTCTCTTGGCAATTCCTAGCAACCTTATCCCAACTTCTTCAGACTTCTGGGTCTGGAGTAGAGTCCTGATTAAGTGACTGTTCTTAAATGCTTGTCAGCTCAGTTTCTCCTACACTGTCGCAGCCCAACTCAGGCTTATTTTGGAAAGCACGGCTTCCTTGAAGCGCTGGGTGGATGACAGCACAAGAGCAAGGCAGCAGCGTGGTGGATGTCCAACTTCCTCTTTCACAGGTGTATGTTCTCTCTTGCTCTAAATCTCTTCTTATTATGTTGGTTGTTTTTTAGCCAAGTGAGCAAAATAAAAACATTTTCTTTCTCTTTAATATTTTTGTCACCTCCTGCCTCTTTCATATAAATGCACTGATTGTTTTTTCAGAACCTCAGCTAAGGAATTCCTTTGGGTCATATGTATGTGATCTGGGGGATGCAGTTATGGCCAAACTTTCAGTTAAGCAAAACTATAGAAGGTGAGGTGAAAGAGGGGAATTCTCTCCAGTTTCCTGTTYGTGTTACTGGAAAGTCCTTACGGCTTGTTCCTTTTGAGGGTGTTCACCGGCTTTTACAACCTAAATCCACAATGAAGCTTTTGTAAAGCCTGCCAAACAAATCGATCTGAACTGGCTTATCTTTTGTCACCTGTGCTTTTCACATGTGTTAAGCAACTGAACTTCCTCATATGCAACTTGAATGTTATAACAATTTTAATTTAGTCACAAATATGCACAAATACTGAAGGAAGGCTTCCTTTTTCAGGAGTATTTCTTGTTAGAGTCTCATTTTTTMTTTTTTTTTTTTTTAATGGGAAACACGAATTTTTCCTTGTAATGCAGTGTCATCTATCAGTCAGCAGATTAAGTCTAAAAACACATGCATTGACTTTGATATGGTTGCAGTTAGTTCAGTGGTCAGTGCCATTGAAGGTCATTAGATACTGTGTACCCTGAAACAACTCCATTTTGATGAATAATGCTACATTTGCATTATGCAGTCAGTTACTTGTGGTATTGTCACCTACTTCATTATAATGTTCAGCTAAGCGCACTGGTCCAACAGGTATGTCAGCCACAAAGAAGGCCTTGCCTTGGATGTGGAATGCTGTAGATCTTGGCCTTTTGCAAGGAGTATCCAAGTAGATAAACTAGCTTGTGCTACATTTGCCAGGCTTGAACCCCTCTGAAATAACAGGAAACAAATATGCTTGTTCTAGAAAAATCTGGCTAACCACTAAATGTAGCAAGATATAGTCAAAATTTAGGAAATGTTTCTACAGGGCTTTGCTTCAGCTGTCATTTGACCAATTTACTG
This sequence comes from Mixornis gularis, assembly GCA_003546035.1. Taxonomy (NCBI): domain Eukaryota; kingdom Metazoa; phylum Chordata; class Aves; order Passeriformes; family Timaliidae; genus Mixornis; species Mixornis gularis. Next base: position 102,563 of record QVAJ01000020.1, read on the forward strand.
CTGCTTGGAAATTCTTCTGAAAGGAGAGTTCTTACAGCCTGTGTGGTGAATTCTAATGCAGGAGGAAAAAGTGATACCATGTGAAGTGTCTGGATGAGTGCTTTTGCTGTAATGAGAAGATTGTAAACACGCGGTTTGTGGTGATTGGGAATGAGGCTGTGGCCCAGCCTCATCCCTGATGGGCTACAACTGTGTAGGACAGGTGAACAGTATTGAAGGCAATGAAACATGGAGTGCAGACCAATCACAAAAGGGTAGAGAGGCCACACAGGTGTAATATATGTAAGAGGAATAGCATAAAAAGTTGTAGTGAAAAACACTAAGGTGCTGATGCTTGAAGCTTTCTTCTGTGTCTGTGGTACTGCCTCCCTCAGAAGACACCTTGTTTCTGCTGTGTATCTGACACTTGTATAGCTATTAAAGAGATCCATCTTGGCTCTTGGTTATGCCTCAGGTAAGTGGTAACTGTTCCTGTGTATTCAGAGGCTGTCTGAGGTAGCATGTCACCATACTGCAAAGGAAACCTTAAACCACCCAACCCCCTGTTTAGAAAGCAGTAGACAGTTCTTTTATTTGTATCCTGGGATGTCTGACCCTGTGCCAAAAGTACCTTGAWGACATTTACCACTTTATGAATGGAAATAAGCCTTTCCCAAGGTACACAGATTGGTATATATGTCTTGCAGAAATTAAAACCCAAAGTCAAGAAGGAAATCATTCTGACTTCTCCTATACATACTTTTTTTTCCCCCGCTGAGTTTTATGTTTCTAGTTTGAAGTGCTGCAGTCCTGTTACTCTAAGTCTTACTGTAAACTTCTGCTGRTGCTATTCTAGAACTGGGTAGCAATATTTGACTGTTTAGGTTGCTGTTTGTCAAATTACAGGCATGCTATCAGGAGTGTGGTTATTTTGTTTATTTTTTTTCCTGGTCCATGAAGAATCTATTCAGATGCATTAGCAATGGGTGGCCTCATCAGTGATACTGGTAATGACCCAGTATCACTGGGTATATCTTTAGCTGCTGATTGTTGTCCTTGCTTTTTTTTTAGCATTGATATCCTTTCTAAGAGCATAAACATTACTGTGGAGCAGGTTTGGTTTTAAAAGCTGGAATTTCTGGCTATAATRTCTAGATTTCATACAACTAAATGATTGTGGTTTTGATGTCAGTGCAATTCTTTCCRTGATTACACACAATAGTCTGTCAATGTATTCCTGCCAAAATTTAGCATGCTGTTTGCCTCTGAAGTTAAATACTATTAAAATACTACAAGATAAACRGTACAAAAGAGATACAGAACTCTTCAAGCCTGCATGCAAAATACTGTACTCTTCCATGTTTTAGCTGTCTCTTTGAGGTCTCTCTGCTCCACGGGAATGCTCAAAAAGCTGCAGCTGAGAGGCTTCTTTGTGGTGCTGATTTGACTGTTACTGGTCAAGCATTGCCCTGCTGAAGCCCAGGCCTTGTCYGTGTGAACAGACCTTTACAGCCTCTTTGCTAAAAAGTGGTTTTGTTCCCCTCAGTGTTTGCGATGATACTGGAGCCTTTTCCAGAATCTCACTAGTCTTTGAAAAGCAGTGGAGACTCTGTGGTTGTAGATCTGCAGTAAAAGATGTAATTTTGTTTTTGAAGGCAAAAGAAAGTTGGAGAATTATTCTTATATGTGAAGGCAAGGAAGTTACAAAGACTGAGAGTTAAACTTTGCTTTATGCTCTTCCTAGTCCGTTTTAGGAAAACAGTCATACTTGCTGCTGATCAGAGACTGAAAAGTTGTAACTGTGTGTTTTTGCTTTGTGTGTTTAATTTCTTGTGGTCACCTGATATACATTAAATATTTCTATGTTCTTATGCAGCAATTTACAGTTGAATATGTAGTCTAACTGTTTAAGTCCTTTTTCTGCATTTTRAAGTGAGAAGAGGATTTTTTATTAATTTGAGAGCTTTTCGTTATTCAAGAATAAAATATGACTCTTATGATTGACTATGTCTCCAAAATTACACTTACTGTATTTTTATARGTATTATCCTTGTGTTTTCACACTCTACTATTTATGCTGGGTCACTGTTAGTCATGTTATAGGAGCCATCATTGTAGAAATGTGTTATYATGCTGCTATTTTTGATTTGTGAAATCTTGCTAGCATTTAAAAAAAGTCATTACCTGTAGCTTTACTTTTTTAAACATTAGGAGAGATCAAACTTTTCTTAAAATTGGAGAGTAACTCAAATGGGAAAATACTACCTGCTAATTCCTTTCATAGTGCAATTCAGCTTTGTCACAGGCAAACTCTTGGCTTTCATCATATTCAAGGATCACACACGTGTCTGTCGATCAGTTAAAGACAAGTGCAACACAGGCTTGGCAAATTGAAAGCAAATTCAAGACTACAGAAGTTCCCAAATGATGCCATGGTTTTGATTTTGATAAATTGAGAGAACTGTAAAATGATGGTTTAAGTTATTTTTAGAAGACATGGAGGTGTGTAAAGCAGGAAAAAAGAGTGTGCACATGCATTTGAAATACATTAATTGGCGGGGAAGCTGTGTAACAAGTACTTGCAGTGGTGGACACACAGCTTRCCCTTGACACTGGTTATGTAGGCTGAGTTTCTCAGAATTACTGGGTGTGACTTCAAAAGGTGACAATGAACTTCCACTAATTAGTCAAATCTAATTCATTTCCTTTATACAAGCAGGTGTTGCTGGTGAGGGATTCTGTCATCTCAGCTGGCAACCTTCTTGCTTAACTGCTTTAACACTTGAGCATTGTCTAGGCAGCTGTTTCAGTGTTTCAGCCCAGGCTTGTTTAAGCAAATGCAGGTGCCTGCTTAGGCTTATAGCCAATATAATTCACAGCACCTGGCTCCCCTATCTGCTCTGCTGAGTGTGAAAGGTGCTTAGGGTGGCTACTCGATGGGACTTACACTTTTACTGTCCTGAGTAGTGCCTCACTTTGCAACAAGGAAGCATTTACTTTATCCAAAGCACTTTACAGGATGAACAAAGGTGATGGAATTTGGTTACTGGAATTGTTTCTTCTAGTAAAATAAGCATATTGTGCAGKAAATGTTTATATGCAACTGAATATATGGGGACTGAGTACTTTTACAGGTCTGTAAGGTTGCTGCTTTGGAGTTATCTGAAAAGGAACAGTGCTTCCAAATCCCTGCTTGCCTCCAGAGCCTCATCTGCACAGCCTCTCTGTTTCTGATCCTCTTTCTGTTTTGAGGGACTGACCGCTGTGTTTCATTTTTCAGTTTGCCTGGCCTCAGTAATGTCTTATGTTGCTTTCATGTGTGTACTGTGACTTTGATGTTAAATTAAGTTTCTAGACAGAAATGGAGTGGTTTTTCTTCCAAAAAGTTTTGGAGAGTTAGTTATTGATTCATGGAGACSGTGGTACTTTGGTGTGTAAGTGACTATCCATCTCCCCCTTGTAAAACCTCCCTGTGTTTACTTGCAAATGTTGGCAGTTGCTGTATTGTCTTTGTGTGTTGAAGGGCAGGATAGGGCCAGTTCATAGCCCTGAATGGTAAGAAAAATAGAAAGAGTGGTCAAAAACCAATTAGGAGTGATTCTTTTGAGAGAATTAAATGTCCACATTACTACTGAGGGTTTGTGATCTTTTGAGCCATTCAATAAGCTGAGTGAAATATCCCCAGTTTCATCCAGATCAGTTCTTGACATTTCAGTGCTGGTGGTTTTGAAGTGGTTTGTTGTTTGTGGTTTTTTGGTGGTTTTTTTTTTAATTGCTTTCACTAAGAAATAATTTGAACTTATGAGAGTGGCATTTGCAAATTAATTAACTTTGTGTGTGCATGTTCAGCTTTCCCTCTCATATGTTTGGGACTGAGGGAAAGATGAAGAAGGGGAGAGTTTATAAATCCACAGAATTTGTCAGATATATTGCCTTTAAGTGTTTCTAGTTCCAATGTCCTTCTGATTGWCTCAATAAGGAGGCTTTGTTTTATTGTGGGATAAAGAGAAAAAATGTAGGAAAAGGCCATGATGAAAAACTACTTTGTTTCTTTCTTTACACCAGGACTGTGTTGCCTTTGTCATTATGCTTGTGGAGGAAACATAGCTCATAGTTTGTATATGAGTGCACGTGGGAATCAGACTGTTAAAATTCAGTATTCAATTAAATTATCTTATTCTTGCAACTAAGACACATTACTGCTTTTCCATACTGAGGTAGTCAAGGGTGTTAGCCTTCTAAGCTAATCTGTAATGTTTTATGTAATTTAAACTTAATAGCAAAATAGAATAAGATTTGGGCTCCTGGCAGTGTCTGGAGAATTGAAACACACTGTGAAGAAGTTGTTTTGGCTTGTGGTCACATTCTGTTTGGGGTTTAACTCTGGTTTTTGTTTAAGATAAGATGCTATTTTATTGCAGGACCCTGAATAATACATTCCCTAACATGTGTTTGAAATACTGTATTTTTCCTGCTTGTTTGGGTCAGATGTGGGTTTTTTAATTTTGTGTGTGCGCAAGGCTAATCATTGCTTGTTTGGTTATGGATTTCTTGCGTGAAGACTCTCAAATGGTGCCTTTTGAAACATAAATCTGTTAATGCTGTTCTGTGTTTAAGCAGAAGGTGGCCAAGTTATGAAGATCTATAGCTATGAAATGTGCACTAGCAGCCAGTTTCTTTGGAATAAATACCTTTAATTCTTGAGGAATGTACACCAAAACAGAACATCACACGTTCTTATTTCTCTGCTTCTTGTGCTTTACCAAGTTTCTGTCTTGCACTATTTATCAAGCTGTCTTCCAAGGTGCAGTCCTGTTTGGCAGTGATTATTTCCCAAAACAATTTGAAGATCGTGTATTAAAACATAGTTGACTCTTGTGTTTCACCCACTGAAAGCAGAAACTGTGCTCCTGTGGGTACTGGCACAATAAGCTTGCCTCTGCTGAAGGCCATTTTTACAGCTGGGTGTTAAAGTCATGAAAACCAAACAGCTGACACAGCCTTAATCACAGGGCCACAAGTAGCACTTCTTTGTTTTTGCGTGAAAGTTTCATTGGTACTATTWATAGCTGGTTCCTTACAGGTGTTCGTGTATAATAATTCTTATAAGGCAACACTTGGTAAGTTTTCAAATGAATCACGTTAATTCCAGGATTAATTTTTGAAGAGAGAGCTCTTGACTCTTTTTCCTTTTGAGGTTTTTGGTCATAAAAATCCGTATGTTGTAAATGTTCATTACTTTTAATTTTTCAAGTGCAGCCCTGTGTTTGGGGGAAAAGCAAGAAGAAACTGGCTTGCCTGTTGCAGTGGGCAGCCCCACTTTGTCTGATGTTGTCAGTCTTGGAAAAAACATGGATCTCTGTTGTACTGCTCTGCCCTTGCTGCTGGGCTGGCAGGACACAGYGTAGGTGCTGTAGCTGCAGCATTGGTCTCTTTGAGGAAATACCAGGTGTAGCAAAACTCTGAAGAAAAGCTGGTATGATTCTGTTTAAGACCCCAGTGAGGGGAAACTGTATAGTAATGCAGTTTTTCCCCTGTTCTTGCTGGGTGTACATAGGGATGTGTTGTGCTTTTAGCAGAGCAGGTGATGGAAGACAGAGTTCCCCTTGCAGGGCTTTCTCTGACCCCCCTTTGGGTCTGGTGTGCATGGTGGGGATGGGAGGACAAAGGAGTGGCTGTACAGAATGTGAATCTGGAACAACTTAGGTGGCTATAGTCACTCTTCAGACAGCTTGGAGAAACTCCCTCCATGGAGGGAACTGTAAAAGCTGTTGTTCCCTCGTTCTGTTATCGTTGAGCCTCATTTTAAAGCGGCTGAGGGTCAGCACGCTGCCTCTACCAGGTAGTGCTGGTGAATGCAATAATACACCAGGACGTAATTATCTTGACCTCTGGAGAAACCGAACTGGGAGTAATTTGTTTCAGAAGTGAGCAATTTTCTGTGTGTGGCTCCTGGCATCTATAAAGCAAACAAGTCTGTGTTCAACTCCAGTTATAACCTCTCTGGGACTGCTGTTGAAACATGGCTGGCAGACGTGGTGTGGTACTGATACACTTCTTTCTTCMTGGCCTCTATCTGAGCTTGTTGACATTTGGAAAATGCATGTGAAGTTTATGTGCAATTGATAACACTTTGATATGGATTTCAAAATTATATCAGRTACTGTAATATGCATGTGTATATAGCTGTACCTTTAAACAGCTTAGGTAGTGAAGAACTTCATCTGGAGTTAGCTGCAAGTTCTCTCTTGGTTTTTAAGTGATTTTGTAGGAGGAATGSCTTAATTAGCAAGGAGACCAGCCTTGCAGAGCTAACACTCCTAACATTGCTATCTTGTTAATAGGTTTAGTCACACTTTGTTTGTTAGTTATGAGGTAAAAGGCTGACTAATCCAGTGGAAATGTTGGGGAGATGGGAGGACTASAGACTGAGGAGGAGAAATTATAAAGGTAAAGGCTTCTGGTTTTCCTACTTCTAGTTTTGGTTGTTTCAATGGCCTGTCAGCATTGCTGCTGTCAAGCCCAACCAAATGAAATCCTCAGTTCATGAAAGGTGGTTTTGCATCATCTTTGTCTGGGGCAGAACATGGAAGATTATGTGTTCAATGCTGAAGGTTGCTAGTAAACTAAGAGCTRGGAAAAGAGGAGGACTCCTAAAATTTGCTCCAGCTAAAAACCTTTCAGGGCTTTTTGTTTGGTCTTCAGGTGTAGGTGACCTTGGTTGGCCACACAGATGTGATGAGTGCTGGGAACACGGTAGGAATGTAAAGCTGGCAATGGGAATGGAGGGTAAAGGTAGGATAGTGCCTTTCAGTGGAAGCATGCAAGAGTGAAACTGTGTTCATGAACAAAGAAAGTATTTTTCAAGAAAGCTTGTTTACACGTTTRAATAAGTGAATTGCTTTGCCTAGGTGTTTGCAGTATGCTGTGGATAAACTTGATACTCCTGAAGTAATGGTTAAAGGTGAAACATGACAAGCTGCCTTAAGGTAAATATTGCTGCTCTGCATCAGCAGTTCTGGGTTGGTGTCATTAAATTCTGACTTGATTCCTTGGTTGTTTTGTTACCATGATTTGATCATCATTCTCAGTACCTCAGCTGTCCCTAGCTGTTTTTAGGATTCCACTTTTAAGCTATTTTCTGTGAATTTCTCATGACAAAGTATGAACACTGGTGGCTGAACTTTGTAGTGAGTGTTTTATAAGTAATGAGGCTTTGCATAGACAGAAGGTGCTTTGTGTCACTTCCTTAACCACCTTCAAGAAGAGCTGCTGTTCTGGACAGCTGTAAGAGGACCTTGTTGAGTGTCCAGACYTCTTGAGAGTGGAGTTTGAAGTAGAGCAAGTCAGGTCCATGCTCTTTCCTCACTTACTGGAAACTCTTAAATGCAGTGAAGTTTGAGATGGGCATAGAAACTTTAGTCAGTTTTCTTTGTGATGGGAAAATAAACTTTGTGTGTGTGTGAAGAATCAAGGTGAGAAATTGTTGTAATCAACGGGGAGGGTCTAATGGCATAGGGAAAAGAGGAAAATCCCAAATCTGCATGCAAAGCACTGTTTGGAAAAGGACTGAGGCACTGTTTCCCATCTTTTCCTGCCAGGGACAGGAAGCTCATGACCGAGAATCTGATAATGGCTGTTCTCCATTCGCTGAACTTTATTTCATGTTGGTGTGAAAATTAGTAGAGAATACTCTGTTTTTCTATCTTGATTTTTTTTTTTTTCTTCCTGCAGCATGATGCAGCACAGATACTCCATGGAGGTTATGCTCCTGTTCCCTATAAGACTGATGATGCAGTAGCATAGTACTGCTCTCCCTCTTCTCCACCTGCATGCAAGGCTGTGCTGCAGTGGCACAGCAAAGTTTTCTGCCTGGAGGATGGAGACAATGGGTCTGGCTGGGATGTCTTAAAAAGAAGGATGAGCCCTTTGCATAAAGGAGATATCAAAGGGGAAAATATTTTTTTTTTAAATAAGGGGGAACGATCAAGTAATAAGTGGATAACTTTCTTGGTACTTTTTATTCAATAAAGCCCCTAACCTTTCCTAGTTCTTAAGAGAGGATGCAATATACACAGACTTGGTCATAACAGTCCTTACGTTTTTCAGGCCTCCTTAKGGTTTTTTTGTGACTTGAAAGAAATCACTTCCCTAGAGTCACWCTTTGCTTTGTTCATTCCTTGGTTTGAAAGCAGGCTTTTAAAGAGTGGCTGCACACCTTAGTCTGGCTGAAGACAATACCTGCATAAGTGCAYGTCCCAATATGCTGAAAATGCATTGCTGTGCTGGCAGGAAAGATCTGGTTATGTGTAAACCTGAACTTTTTATCACAAGTGAAATGTTGTGTTTTTAAGCAGCAAGAAATGTTGTCCTTCCAGTATATAAGCTTTCTCCCTCTTTTTCCTCAGATCTTTTCTCCTACTGTGTCTTTTCTGATTTGGACCATATCTGTTTTGTATGAAAATTAACCACCCACCTTCTGTGCTGTTAAATTTTGGTTATTAGGGAACCTGTTGCCAGAAGCACTGTCATCGAGCAGCTGAGGCTGCCACCATTTCCCCCCCTCCCTTTCCAAGCTCTCAGAGAAACTGATGGCTAACTTTACAGCTGATGTCAGCCCTTCTGCTTTCCAAGTTGAGTGGGAAAGGAGGAAAACTCCTCAATGGGCAGTCTTCTCTCCATATATGACATTGTGAAGTATGTGTCTTTCTAGACAGAGTTCTACTGTGTCACAGCTGGAGTGCTATGCAGTGATGTAGTGCTGGGCAACGAGCAAAGCAATTAATGATACTTCTATCTGTCCTACTCTGAGACTCGTGAAGTTGCCAGTTTATTCCCAGACTTGACTTTTTTGCGTGCTTAAAAAAGACACAAAGTTAGCCAACAACAATTTGATTCTTTTCTATTAACGATTTAGCATGTCCAGATGTGCAGAGATTTACATACCTCTTCCACCCATGAGGAGCTGTGGGACTATTGCATCTGAGTGTAGTTTCAGAAAGTGGTAAGGTTTCTGTTCCAGCAGAAAATTGTACTTATCTTCTGGAAAGAACATTTCAAGTAATTTTCTGACTGTTATCTGTTGAAAATTTTATATCTATRTATCTTGTTCATCTGGATACAAAATAGGCTGTTTCAGAAGGTACGTATTACTTTAGCATAGTGGCATCCTTTTTAAAAAGTCGTGGACACTGATGAAGAATAGAAATGTTTCTGGCTTTTTGGCAAAAAATATATTTGCTGTGATTGTTGTAGAAAATACGTGTTATAAAGATTCAAGCTATGTTGTCTTGATAAAGAGAAAATTTCATTACTTTTTTTAAAAAGAAGGAAATTAATGTGAGTAGGATGAAATCCTTATGTTCTTACATATGCTTGGATGAGTTTCAGTTTTCTTATGTGTTCAATTGCTTCATGTTTTACAGCACTGGCATTTGGATTTTCAGATTCCTCATGTGAACTGAGCTACTTTTCTGTTCCTCCTCATTTTCTTAGTGAGGAGTGTTTGCTTATGGATAACTGGCATGGAAACTGAGCATGGAGAAACCAAAATAAAGTAGTACTTTATAATTTGGAAGGACTAAAAGGAACTGCTGGAACATGTGTGTTGTTTGTTGACAGCAGTTAATGCTTAGTTGTTGCTTTTGTGTATTCTATTTGTTAAATACAATTTTGCACTAAATCAGCTTGAGTTGCTGATATCTGAATTAATGCTTCAGGGAAGAAAGAAATGGTTAACACAGATTATATTTRGCAACATAATGTGGTGTTGATGCAGAGCATTGGGGATCTTCTTCAGTGTTCTGCTACCACCATGATGGTGAGTTTGGTAGCACTGTTTCCTAGGAACTTCCTGTTATATGACTGTCCCATTTTGCCTTCTGTGTTTCTTGCTGGGCTTTTGCAGTGCATCCTAAAATTTCCTGCGTCGTCTGTCTGTTTCATAACATGTCAATCAAATGAACCAACTATGAGAGGAAACAGTGTGAGGAAGACAGAGGATGTTTTACAGTGGTGCATAACCTTCATAACACTTAGGGTGAAGTGAATGATTTGGAGCATGATCTCAAGGTCTTTCTTGGGGCAAGAGATTTTGTCTCTAATTTGGCTGTATTCTTAAATTTTTACTAAAGTCTGTTCATGCAGGCAAATAGGGACTTTGTGGTCTTGTTTGTCAGACTCCTGAAAAGGCTTTCTCTCCGTGTTGACTGTGTTCCAGTCCTTATAACCCTTTTCTTCTGCAAGACTCAGCATCCTTGTGGGTCTGTGAAGTATTTTCTGGACTATCGGAACTACGGCTTGACAGAATTTCTATTCCTCACTAAGCTATGATGAGACAGAAGTAAAATCTAAGAGCATCTCTTCTGTTTTTTGATATTCTTGGTAGTTTAGGTCAGAAGGCAGAACTGTGCTGTAGTCTAAATGAGGGCTGTTAGAAGTAGACCTGCATTATGTAGAAGAGAAATGGGGAGTGGTTGTCTTGAAATAAAACCCATGCAGAAGCCATCTGCTGAAGTAGATGGTTGAAGCCCCACCAAGGATCTAGGTAAACAAGAGGATGGGMAGAGGTTGGTTGTGGATGTTGGCTAAGTCGAGGCAGCAGTCAGGGAGAGAGGGCAGAGGACAGCTGTCATGAGGACTGGTGCAGCTGAGTTGGCAGAGCAGTGAAACTGGGAAGAATTCAGGATCCTTTTTGTGGTGCTAGTGAAATCTGTAAAGTATGTGGAGAAGCAAAAGGCAATTTTTGACCTTTTAGAGGAAATTGACTGCAGGATGCTGATTCTGGTATCAAAAGTGTGGAGTTTTATGTTTGAAGTGAGTTAGGATTTTGTTGCAATCTGTATTTGACAGTATAGGGACAACCTTGTTAGTTATTAGTTTGAAAACTCTCAAGTTCTATGTGGCTTGTCACTGAGTAGACAGGTATGTATGTTTCTGTCAAATGAATAGCCATTGTGTTTAAATTCATCCCTTAAAAATCTTTGATATGCTGTGACTGACTGATGCTCTGTTTTGACTGAAGTTTAAAATGGAGCAGTAATCTTTCCATCAAGAAATTGCCTGGGATATGCTGTTCATATGACTTTTTGGTTTCTCAATAACAGCTTTGTGACMATTTTTTTTTATTATTAAAAAACAATCGCTTCTTGCTATTTCTGAACTACTTAAAAAATGGAACAGACGTTGTTTATCACAGTTCAAGTATAAAGGCTCCACAAGTACCACATGTGCTACAGTGATAACCTTCCTTCACTTCTGTACAGGGGTATTATGCCAAATGCAGTCTTTGTGCTGTCGTACAATGACTGACATCTTGTGTTGGGGTTCTTAGTGCTAACCTTTTCAGTTTTGAACATAAATAGGTTGGAAATATTTGATTTCTTTCAATTGTAATAAATGAGTATTCTTTCTGAGTATCTTCTCTTGATACCTTTGAATTCTGAGAATTCAAAATCACTAATTCTTATGTATTGTAAACATGGAGGATAGTAGAAGTCTCCAGTACTGATGTAATTAAATCTGGAAGTGACTCTTAAAATGCTAGATAGAAACAGTGAGTGCCCATTTATTAACTATTTAAAGCAACTTGTACATAATTATCAAAAGACAAAAAAATAGTTCTGTGCCAAATAAGAGATCTACAAAGTATCTTATGCTTTATAGGCTGCTGCTTATGTGGTATGTTASTCAGATTCAGTCTTCTAATTGCTGTCTACCTTTTCTATGGGTGAGAGAAGAAGAGGTGTGGAAGAACCACGTGAGAAGCAGGGCCTGAAGCAGCCAGGARTGCTTTGACAATAGAGTGTGCTGGGGCCACTGTACTTGGTGCTAGTGTTGGATAAGGAGCTGAGAAGAGGCCCTTTGGAGCCAAATGTCAGAAGAGTAGTAGAAGGGCATTGCAATTCCTTTTCTCCATCTCCAAAATATGAGGATGCTCTTTTCTGGCAGTCTCCAACTAAGGTGCACTTYGTCCTCCATAAGGTGGATGTTGAACCTAGCTGAGACTTTCTCCCTCAGCTTGTCTGTCTTCATTCTCATCCTTTCAGCAATGAGGGAGCTATTRAATCCATCTTGGCCTGTGCACTTTATTCTTCATCTTTTGAGAAAAGAAATCATAGTCTTTACCCAGCTTCCTTGGAGAGTCTTGGTCAGTGAGACCATCCTGGTTTGGGGGTGGTGACCTACCTACAGGGTCCTTTTCCCTTGCACGTCATCTTCTGGTATCTGCTTCCCATGAGGTTGTAGTGTACAGAGTTATTTGAGTTGCAAGTACAAAGTTTTGCTCCAGAGCACTATGATGAGACAAATTCCCCTGGAAACTTAAGTTTGGAAACTTACCCTGCCACAAGTGGATGGAGCTGTGTTGCTCTGAGTACTGGGCCAATGTCAAGTGGGAGGATGGAGGGAGCCTGCAGGGATCAGCCTTAAGGAAATGTGAGGTACGGACTTGTCTTCACCCACAAATATGCCCAACTTTCTTGAAGCTTTGAGCTGACATCTAAGTAACATAACAAAAAGCTTACTTTTTTAGGTTAAAATTGACATTTGTGGTGGCCATCGCTTATTTCACCATAACTGTGTGCAGATGGGGATTTGGACCCCTCTCAGCAATCACTGCAAGCTGACAAATGTGAAATAGAGAACTCAAGCTAATCAAAAAGGTGTCAGTCAAAAATGATCTTGTTTTAAATGAGCACAGATTTTAGCCACASAAATATTTGAGGGCTCTGGCCTGCTACAGGCATTTCAAATCTAAATGAAATGAGGTGTGTGTACAGGTGTCTAATCAGTTTTGATACYGTTCAGAAACTTCTTGTAGATTTATTATGTTGAACCAAGTGACTGCAATATGTTGAGTGTGAGTTAGACTTTGTGTAACCACAGAAAATGCCTTTGCTCTAAGTCTTGATTCTCAGTTTGAGATTGAGATTGAAAACTCTCCACTGAACTAATAAACCTGAACAGCTTTTTCACAGGAAATGATCTCAGTGCTTTAATTGTAATTAAGATGACATCTTTAATACCAAAATGTATGCACATGTTAAAGTTACTGATTATTTTTCACTTTTAGTAGGAGTCAGAATTCTAGCTATTTAGATTTATAGCAAGTCTGGTGGGTTTTTTTGGTGTTTTTTTTGTGCAGAGGGAGCTTCATATAAAGGCTTTCTTAATTCAGATCTTAAGTAATCCTTATACAAGTGGTATACATAGACTGAGCTATGTATTACTGTTCCTTCAACAATACTCCATTTTCCCCATGAATGTTACAGGATTCCTGTCAAATGCCAAAAAATAGATGAATCTGCTTAATGAACTGTGAAAACTCAGTTGAGTTAAAAGGGAATAAGAAGAATATTAAGGAGAAAATATTACAAAGTGATTACCTTTTTTTATAGTAGCAATGTCTTTAGGCTAATGGAAAACCAGCTGGTTTCAGTTTCTTTCTGGTTTGAAAAGCTAGTAGTTTCCAAAACCAGTTAGGCATGTTCCTGCTAGCATGGTAACTTACACCAGATATGAATGTGGTGCTCTGAGGACAAGAGCTCTTAGCAAAAGAGATGCATCTGCAGTAAGGATCATCCCTGGTCTTCCTTGACTTTCTTCAAAGTTCTTTGGGCTTCACAGAACTTCTGTCTTTGTTTTTTCTTTTGCCCTTCTTTTACATCAGGTCATCTCCACTCTTCTCTGCCTTTCTTTTCTTCCRTTCTTATTTTTGTTTCTCATCCTTCTTTGCCTCTTTTTTGTCCTTCTTTGTTCTTCTCTGCTCTTCTTCCCTGCTCTTTTCTGCCATTTTTTGCAGTATTGAGGGAATTGGGAGTGTGAGTTGTTTGAGGTTTTGTGGGCTTTTTTTTTTTTTTTTGCTTAATAAAGAAAGAATTCTGACTTTGTTAAAAACAAAAAACTTTTAACCTTCTCTGGTGGACTTTTCTTCCAGCTGTTGCTGAAACTATTGTGGCCCCAGCTCATTAAGCTGTGCAGCTGAGGCTGCTGTGCTYGCCGGAAAGGAGGACATTTATGATTGAGTTCCTGTTATTGACTGGCTCTAGAGAAAAAATGCCAAATTCCATCAGACAATACAGTAGGTCCACTGTGGGAGACTTTTGTGAATGCTGTTGTGATGCTTTTTTAGAATGGGATTTTTATTTTTTTRAATTTTATTTTTAGGRTTATTTTCTCAACAATTTTCCAAGCTCWTAAGCAAGTTTTGCGAGCAGTTTAGAGAATGACCAACTTTGTCCAATGTCTAGATGGGCCTGAGTAATGTGGCACAAGGAAAACATTTGCAAATCTTTCTGCAACTGCATTTTGAATGTGTTAGGTCTCATCGTTTTTTATATGCTGAAGATGTGTGTGTCAGATGAGTGGTTCTTAGTTGTTTGGGCTTGGTTTTGGTAATACTGCTGCACTTGTGAAAAGGGTGGTCACCACAATCTAAATGGAGTATGAAAGCAAAGTAYATTTGCTACAGGTTTGTGACATTAATTTGCTTGCCACGGTTTATAAGAATAATTTAAACATTTGAGGATGGGCAAAACCACATTTATATTAACTGTAAAGATAAAATCTGTGGCTTTTCAGAAAGTGTTGAAGGCTTCCTTYGCTCAAATATTTTCCCATCATGCACAAGGCATTTAATTTGTCTTTGAGCACTACTTTCAAATCCCTTAGAGCTGGAATTGTTCCTGAGTGAACTAAAATATTGTTCATTCAAAGCTTTTCCATGTGAGAAAAATTTATATTTGTGAACTAGGAGTCCCGTTATGGGCAACAGTGTCTCAGCTAATGGACGTGCTTTCTTCCAAATATAAATGCCAACAGGTTCTTWTGTGCTGTCTGTACCTTACTTTCCCCTTATCTACCCAGGGGTTATTTGGGAGATAAATTGCAATATCTGTTCCTCWAAAATCAGGGGTGCTAGTGGCTCTTTGTTTTTAAGTCAGTTAATTATTCTTGTTGGCTTTTGATGGTATTTCTATACACTTCAGTCCTTTAGAAAATGATTTAATTTTTCAAAGCCTACACACTATAAAACATGCTGACTGCTAAATGAGTTAAACTTATAGGTTGTGTTRTCTTTGGTATTATTTCTCTTAACCAGGAGAATGATACTCTTTTTGAAACATATATAGACATATATGGTTTTATTTATTCTTCCTAGCATTATGAATTAATAGCTCGTTTACTGCATGGTAATATATTCCTGTGGCTGGGGTCAGCCTGTGCTCAGTTAAACTGACTGAAGCACCAGCAGTTAGAAACCTTTCTACTTAAAGCAGTTTTAACTCTCTTAGGGGAGAGGAGTGAAGATGAGATTTTCACCTCAGGAGCTGGGCTACAACCAAAAACAACAGAAAAGGAAGGTACCACCCATCAGGCAATCATCAGTGGTTTTAAATGAGATAAGCAGAAGCTTCTTTCATAGCTTGTGTCCTTTCTCTGCACCTTTTAAAGGTGCACAGAATGGAAATCTTCTTACCATCAAGTGCAAGATTATCTCTAGTTATGTTTTATAGATTAGAATGCTTATTTCTCTTCCAGAATTTCTATTGAGAGTTGCTTTCARTTTTGCAAGAACTGTTAGTCAATTTTACAAATTTACTTGAATAAATTCAAGTGAAGTAAATATTCTCTGTGCACCTGCTGACGAAGCTGCTGTTGTGGAAAGTCTTCAGTAAAATCCYAGGTGTCTAGCTAGCAGCTTCATCTAGTTATCTTAGGATTTCTAGCCTTTCAAATATCTAGCAACAATATCCTGCTTTAATTTTCCCAAACTTGAGTCTGGCAGTATAACTAATTTGCAAGGGCTTTAATTACATGAAAACACTTTCCTATATACATTTAAATTGTATTAAAATTACAACAGACAAAAAAAAACCTCACTAAAATCTGTCTTGGCTAAAATGTACGAAGTAGCGCGTAAGTTTTCTATTATTCAGAAATAATTTGYTCTTCTTAGAGATAAGGTATGCATGTTTGAGGGGGAGGAATTAAGGCAGCAAATGATTTGGTTTGTCCTTTGCTGTGCAGGTCAATTAATTTACCTTAACCAGACACAGAACCACTGAACTCTCATTAGCAGTGTCCTACAGCATGCAGGAATTAGAACAAAGTTATTCAAGCAGATTCATTTTCAAAGCTGGATATTCACACTAGAGCTGTTAAGAATATCTCTACAGACATGAAAGAGTATATTTCCCCTTTTTCCTTTTTTTTTCCCCCCCTTTGGAAAGAGTAATTTTTCACTGCTCAATAAAGGCAAACAGAACTTTAGAGATAAGCTAACCATGCTTGAAGAGCTCCTGGTGGCATTGCTACACTAACTCAAAATGAGTTTTTTAATGGCAGGTGTCTGGTACTCTTAATGATATTTTTGTCCACAGTTTATTTTAATGGTTTCCCAATGTACAGCAAAAGGAAACAAAATTAGGGCTTTGATCACCTGTTCAGTCTTTTGGGGGCAGGCTGTAGGTTTAAGTGGTTGTGTAACACTTTGCTCAAATAAGAAGAGTGATTGTCATTATAATGAGCATATAATTTATAATGACAATAGTATTTTAGGGTAAAGATTTTAATATAAATGTGCATTTTTTAAAAGTATACGTAGCTTTTTTTTTTTTGCTTTTTTGGAAGACCTTTGTTAAATAAAAATACTTTGGTTTAAGGAACTACCTTAGCTAAGACCATTGACTGAAGTGTTGAAAGTTACATTACCAAGACTGGGAATGTGCAACACCCAAAGTTCATGGGTCAGTCTACTAGAGCTATGAAATCAGAAATATAATAGCAGGGCTTCTGAATTATTAATAACTTCACTCCCCTGAAAAAAAAACAAAAACAATTGAATTCCCGATTGTTATTTATAAACCTGAAAATTGTAATAGTTTTCCTAATCTAGCAATACTGCTAAAAGCAGAGAAACTTGCTATGGAAAATTTGTGAAATGTCCTGGAAAATGTCATCARTGCTAGAAAGCATTTTTAAAAAAATTAATAAAAACTGATTTTAAGTTTGACTTTCACAATCTCAGTAATAAGCTGGAGCTTCAAGACTTGCAAAGGTACATTTTGATGTGAATAACGATTAGTTTAGAAATAGAAGTATTCTGAAAACTGTTCCGTTGTCTGAAAGGAACACCCATTTGAAAATGAGACCTTCCAATTCCACTTGAAAGTATTGATTTTMCTCATAGTAAAGGGTTGGTGTAACAGAATGAGAGGATATTGATAAATACAGAGAAAAATATCATTTTGTAAGAGTTGTGAGAGGAGACTAATAGTCAATTTGTTTCCCTTAGTGAGGTTCCTTGCCTCCCACAATAGGGAACCTTTCCCAAGATTTGATTTGGGTCAAAACCATTCATCAGACCAACTCACAGCCTTTAATCTAAAGATTGGAAAGGGGGATTTGAGGAATTTGTTCTTTGCTTTGATAGTAAGACTTTTAAATAATTTAATAACGTAAAATATAAAATACAATTTAAAATGGTATTAAAATAGAGAAGGCATGTAATTTGTTGGGGGTATTGTAAAGACTTGTTAATTACAGTGAGCTGGATCCAGAGATTTAATTTAGCTGCATATTTTCTGGAAGTGCTGGCTGTGTAGACTGATTTTCTTTTGTGAGTTGTTAGCAAGTGTTCATAGAGGAAATTGTAGTTAACTTTTAGGTGCAAAATGTATCTTACAACAGTCCAAGAGTATATCATGGTGGATATTTAGAGTATGATCAAGCATCAAATGAACAGTCTGTGGTTGTTGCCTTGACACTATCGACTGTCATTTTTCCAGCTTTGTCTGGGAATTAAAGTCCTGCTGTGCTGGTTACCAATGTCTGATTGGTTTCTATTATTTTTCCTTCAATTTATGTTATATGAATAGGTTAAGATAGCACAGGCTTTAGCTGATAAATTCATTTATTGTAGAAGTTTTGGAGAAATATAAATAGCAAGCTTTTAATTAGACAAAGCAGTGGACAGGATCCTAATGAATTCATATAAATAATGCTTAAAAACTAGCTCAAATCTTGGAAGTTGAAATTTTTTTTAAATTTAAATTTCATACCATAATTGAGTACTGCTTTGACTAGCTATATGTTGGAAAGCCTTGAACCTCATTGCATAAGTTGAGCTAGATAAATTTTGGTTTTATTCAAATACTATTTAATTCTTGTGTTGAAATCATGTCCTGAGAGGAGTTATTGATAGCATTTTGTAAAATACGGTGGCAAAAGATAAATGGTTTTGAAAAGCAGATGGTAGTTTCACAGTAAGGCTGACTTGTGTGTGTTAAAAGGAAAACAAACTTGGAGAATGAAATAGGCTTCTACAGTCCAATGTTTTCTTACTGGTTTTTTGTACTCAAGATTTCTTTTGTGTTTGTCCCCTGATGTTTCTAACAAGTTGCGTATTTTTCACTGTAATGGGATGATAAATGAAGTGATGCCACATTATTTGGTTTCTCACATCTTTTTTTCATTTTGCTTTATCCCAGAGGTCTGTTTTCAACTTGGAAATACTTTATACTGAGTTGAGGACATATTGAGTGTACTATTTTCAGTTTTACAGATGTTGAAAGATTCCAGTTAGAATGAAAAATGGTTGAGGGATAGAGGCTACCTTTGGAAATCCTAAAGCATCGGGTGTCCAGCCTTTTTCTTCTATGTTTTTGTCTCTTCTCTGTTTTGTATATGATGAATTATGGAATGACAACTCTGTCCTTTCCTAGTGGATGAGTCCTCTGAGCCTCAGAACTGGTATGAGCAGTGAGAAGCATGAGCTGCTCTCTGGATTGAATCACATTTCTTTACTTGGGTTATTGTACCACTGTGTGGCATCACCTTGGATCATGCATCTTCGTGTCATAAATTGGATTTTGGCATTCTGTCACAGCTTCAACTTTCTTTTACTCTCTCAGTCTGGGAAAAATTAGGCACTGTGAGCATCTTCATTATCTTCCTTAATTTGTTACCCTCCTCTACAGGGGAATGCACTCCCTGCTGCAAGCCCCCACAAAATGGGAGATATCTTTTGCTCTAAACAGTTACTGACTTGTTTAAAGCTATTTTCTCTTGCTGAGTAGTAGTTTCTGTGGTAACAGGTAGTCTAAAGTTAAAAGAGTGAAAGTGGTGTTTTATCTTTCAAGTGTTTGAAGAGATTTGTGGTATTTAAGTGAAAACACTTAGAATAAACCTATCATAGTCAAATATTCTCCATGCTTAACAGGCGAATGTGGTATGATGGAAAAAAAGAGCTTTTTTTCCTTATATGTAACAAATTTTTTTAATAGACCTTGATCTTCAGCACTGTTATCACCTTCCATATGCTTACATTTACAGGCTTTTTAATAAAAGCTTAGCACAATAGTGGGTGTGAAAGTTTAAGACTGCTGTTGTACTGTGCCTGTTGTGTTGAAAATGTGTGCTCAGCACCTTTGCTTGATTTGGCAGCACATCCATGTGGGAATGCTTCTTCTGTAAGCATGGGAAATTCCTGTGTGCTATGGGAATGAAGAGCCTGCGACAGCAAGGAATAGTGAGGCTTCAAGTAGGTTGTGCTGGCTGACTGTCATCAGGAAGGAGGGAGCTTTTGCAAGTCTGCAAGGTCAATTTGTTCACAGGTCTATGCAAAAGAAATTTATAATTATTTGAGAATTTTATATTAGACAGGCATCACTGCAATAAATACTTTTTTTGGTGATAGTTGAGATCTGTAGCTGGTAGTCTGAAAAGACAAGAYCCCCTTAGCCTTTAATTGCTGTCACAGCATCTTTCTCTGAGAAAGTTCACCTCAGAAATGCCCACCTTAAATYAGAGCAACATTTCTTACAGTACCTCATTAATCTGTAATTATGGCTTGGGTTGGAACAGAGCTTAGCTGTGAATCAACCTTGATTAAACCACAAAGAATGATGTGGGTGGTAGCATCYTCTCTATTTTTATGCTTAAATGGTCTTGCTTCTGTTGTGATATAACTTGTATGCAAAGTGAAATTTGTCAGCTTCTGACTGCTCATGTTGGGGCAACCCACTTTGAGGTAATGTAATCAGCTTGATAAGAATCAGTTCTCTCTTTTTTTAAATTTTTCCCTAATTTTTCTTTTGCGGGCATCTGAAATTGTAATMCATTTGCTTCTTGTCTGCTCAGTGAAACTTGCCACTTGATTCTCATCTCTCTGGCAAATGAATCTCTGAAGCAAATTTTCACTTCATCATCCAAATTGTTTTTCTTGCACTAGTTGCTCAGATTAAACAAGTAAATATTGTCTTTACTGGTTGTCTGTAAAGACCATATACAAATGCTCCCCCAAAGTCTGGGAGTGGCTAACACCTGAAGCAAAAGCCCATGTGCTCAGCAAACCACAATGTTTTTCTTAGTAAAAGTTCTCCCTAGAAYATTCCTATGAAAAGTTTGATTTACCTGGAATTTTCCTTGTAAAAGCTTTGTCAGGAAAATCCTGACTAGCWCAAGACTCAAGCTGTTTCTATGCCAAGTAATAATCCTAGAAGTTTTAGAGAGGCAACCATGATGAATGGTAGTCTTTGACTGATTCAGGAGATAATTTTATAATTTTTAAAATATCAGAGGTTTTTCTGCATGAATACAATAGCCACTTAAACTAAATTACTGTYTCGTGGTTAGAAGCTGTGGGCAGCTTCAATTAAGAGAACTTTTTTGCTATGCAATAATATTTGCCAGAAAATGTGACTGCTTGATATTATTACCTGAGTTAACTTCTATCAAATACAGAAARTTGTTGGACAGACCTTTTAAACTGAATTTTCTAAACCATTTGGTTTTGTTTTGTTGGGAGTTTTTCTGTTGTTTTTGGTTTCTTTTACAGTAAAAATTCTGAAGCTAGAAGCTTCTGAAGTTAGACTATGAAAATGGCCATATTAAATGAGCTTTTGAATAATATCTGATATGCATGAGAACATAAACTCTGGCTAGTATGGGGAATAAAACAGAATAATTCTATCTCCTATTCTGTGTGTTTGGTGTTGGTTGCAAGATTGAGGGTTTTTTGTCGGTTGGTTGTGTGGGTTTTTTTCCTCTTGTTGTAMCTGGTTTATTGGCTTTATTTCTAGCAGCAAAGAACACTTTGGACTTAGGAATTTTCTTCCAGTATGAGATCCATATCTGTGGCCAGAATTATGTTAGTCTTTGAGTGGTATTTTTCGTTCTTACCACAAAGATCCACTGAAATTTGCCATTTTTAACAATCCTTAGTGTGTTTGTTGTGCTGTGTCTTAATGAAACTCATCTGGTAACCAGCAATGAAACAGATACTGCATAAAGCTTTACCCAAGTATGGTCTTAATAATAAAATGGCTAGTTTACATGCCACAGATAGTCTTAGAAACATTTAAGATGCTTTTAAAGTAATTACATATTTGACAGCTCCCTTGTGGGGAGATTTCACTTTGCAAAATGTATCCTGCCATTCATATTTTATAAAACAGCTTGTCTCTAATTTGAGCTTTGTTTTATCAGATTTATTGGCAAAACAATTTTACRAAGACAGAAGTGTTATAATAAATGTGGTGAATGACTTGCTCTTAAATTTACTGACTTGGGACTGCACCACATCTCCCTTGCTGAGTACTTGTATGTCAGTTGTAGTTGGATAATCTGCTAAAAGGAAAACTAGTTTCTGGATTCCTGTATGCCTTACYGTAGAATAAAAATACTTTTCAGTGTTAATATGGTCTAGTTGAAAATAAATGTGTATGCTACTATAGCTGGCTTCTTGAAAATTACACTTTGAGAGTAGAAATTAAAAAAATATTTCTTCTCTTCCTTGAACTTTGCATAAATTCAGTGGGYACATTAAAATGAAAAATAAGTGATATAAAAAACTTAGAGGAGCTGCTAAAAGCCAAAATAATAAAATTTTCTGTGGAAGTTGATCTGCAATCATGTAATGACCTAGAACTACTGGATTATCTTCCTGTTGATGGAGAAGTCAGTGAATTACTTTGGTTCTGTAATTGTTACTTTTCTGAAACAAACTTGAAGCAGTGGTTGCAGTGTGTCATAGTCTTACTTCTATGCTTTCATAAAAGCCCAAACCCCTACATGCACAAACAGATGTGTAGCTTCCCCCTGCTCCCCAGAGTTTAGTGACTTGATTGTTCACAATCTTGATGAGATTGCTTAATTTAGGGAATGCGATTATCAACTAGATTTCACTGCTGTGGGAAAGTACACTTCAAGATACTTTCAGACTRTAGGTTTCTTGTTTTTTGATTTCTGTAAAAAACAAAAAGAAATTGAAATTATTCTGACAATGTCAATAGTTTTTATCTGTTAACTGTAGCCTTGTGTTGCCTGTACCCCTTTGCTGCTTTGGAGAAGTCAGGGTTAAAAGCACAGCCATAGGAGCTGCTGCTTTTCAGGTAGTCCCTTGGCAAGCAATGCCTACTTTTTTTCTTTATTTAACCCTTGAAAGCTGAGCGTTCATATTTCTCAAAGTGCAAATGCATGCTGGTATTAACATGTCAGCCTTGAGGTAACCCCAGCTGCTGCCAGCAGAGTGTTAAAACCCAGACCTGTTTTAGCATTGCAGAGAATTGTCCAGTTTGAAGTGCTCTTCATGAAACCATGACTTTCCATCAAAAGGGTTCTGGGAAAAATCTCAGTTCGAGAACAAAAGTAAGAATTTTACATAATGTATAGGAAGTAGTTAACAACACACAATAAATTTATTGGGGTAAATATTTATGTAACTGTGAACAGCTGAAGCCTACAGTATAGGATCATGTGGTGTTTTTACATGAAACAGGTCATTAAACTTGCTGTTGAAGGGAAAATAAATAGTTGGTTTGTATTTACAGGTTTAGTTTCACAACCAAACTACTGTGTGAGTTTCAAAAACTTTAGATAAAAAGTTTCTGGCATAYGTGTTCTTTAATCAAAATCCAAAAAGCATTGCTCTCTTTTTAARTTGGATGTCTAGACAGAGGAGGTGCTTTTTCTTTTATTGAAGAGATTTGGATATTTTTTAAATATAGATTAGAGATGTTGCAGGCAGCGGAGATRTGAATCAGCTGTTTTAGAAAAGTTTAACAGGCATTTTTGTGTTGCATACTTACTGGTGTGCAGAAACCCTGTGTGTATGAGCCTTTTTCTTCCTGAGCAATAGTGCTAAGTTACAGGTCTTAAAACAAATTTCTCACTGTGTGAAARCAGCCTTCACAATGCCTGCCTGTGACATGATTTTTGGGAAATGTGGTTATATTTTGCTTGAAGATGTTTAAACCTAATCCTATTTTTTGGTGATGGTTGTGTAAATTGGTGAGTATCTTTTACGGTGATTAAGGCCTGCTCTGGGATTCAAAATCTGGCTGTTGAAGAGTTTTMATTTGGGCACTCAAGCAATGTTTCAGGTTTTGGGTTTTTTTTGGTTTTTTTTTTTTTTAATTATTATTTGATATTTATTTGTTTTGTCACAGGCCTCATTCAATGCRCTTCAGTGCATTATTTCAATAGTGAACTGTAGAACAGAGTATTGTTTTGAAAATAGTAATATACTAATGGTATAGTATTAGTATAGAAAATAGTAATAMTATTCTAACATTTTAATACATTGGGTTTTTTTTCTAAATGTGCCTTCTATCAACATTCATTAATTTTTATTATTTTAGGAGCAAAATCAATGTAGAATCCCATGTTGATATGAAGTGTTTACTGAAATTAACATGTATTGCTGTTTTTAAGACATTCTTGGGTTTAGATGCAGTCTTAAATGTCAGCATAAAGCTCTTAAAGCTTTCTGCTTATGTGGGAAAAGTTAGCATATTCAGGTTGAACTTAAACATTAAAATCTAAAGTTGACTAATCATTGTAATGCAATTTWCACCTCTGCAAAATTTGGATCTTAACAAACATTCCACTTGTTCACTGCTTAAAGTGTATCCATTCCTGTTTGTATGAATTTTGTGTTATTAGCACTGAGGTTAATTTCACTTTTGTTAAATGTGAAAATACTGTGTTGTTATCAGCTGTAGTCTTTATCCCAAATCATTGCAAGCAGGTAGAGATGTTTCAYGGAATGCAGCAGTCATTGTCTTTCATGCCTAGTGATTGTGGTGATGTAAAATGTCAATGATTTCTGCACAAACTCCAGAATTCATGAGGRAAGATAAAAGGGGAAGTTAATTTTAAGGGGTTTTTCCCCCCAAAGTTTTAATTTTGTGGAAATTGATCTGGATATTTGCTGCAAGAAAATGATGCATCAGTTAGTGAATGCTTGGGAATGTATTYTGAAAACTGCATTGGTTCAGGATGTTGATGGCAATTGGAACAGTCTGGACTGAAAATGTAGAAACACGTGTTTTCCAGCCTAAGGAAAAAGCAGTTCTTTAACATTACAGTTAAAACCTGAATCCACAAACATAATACAGATGCTTTCCTCCTATTGAAACACAGCACAAAGTAGTTAAATAGCTTGATGTTTTTTGTCTGGAGTGTTTTCATCCCAGGTTTCAATATCTGTATAATGGGATGACTTGAATTTTCTAAATTMGTGACCTAAGTGAGATTATGATGCAGAGAAGATTTTGAAGAATTCCACTAAAGTAAATCAAGTTTGTCTGAAAGGCTTTTGGATAGGCTATGGGGATAGGGCTGGGTATTTTTAGATTGAAAGGTGTCTAGGACTGCCCTCAAGCCCACTCAAAGACCTGTCCCTAATTTTTTTTTTTTAGCTGTTCACTTAACAGCCTTCAAGCCATCACTTGAGAGAAAGGCTTTTTGAGATTGATCTGATTAAGCTGTTYTCTTCAGTTGTGGGCTTCAAGCCAATTTGTTTTGCAGCTTCCAATTGTCTTGCCTTGCTAGTACCAATTCTCATTACTTTTTTGCTGCAGAAGTGGGAAACCTGAAACTTTATAAGCTGCAGGAAGTTTTCTAGTAAGAGGGAAGGAAGCAGGGAAAATGGAGATGGTGGTAGGAAATGGGCAGRAGCCTCTGTTAGAGGATCTCTGCATTTGTGCTGTGGTTGTCTTTGTTCCATCTCTCTCAAGACTGTTAAGGAGCTAGAAAGAAGGTTAGTATTTGTGGTTTTGTGACTTCAGTAGAGGATAGAGTGGGAGACAATTAAGGCAGTAAGTAAATAAGTCATGATTTTTACTCTTATGTCAATAGAACTATGGGTGTTCCAGAGAAATATCTGGTGTGCCATATCCCAACAATATTTATTGACATGTTCCTAATGTCTATGAAAAGACTAGAAAGCTGGTTAAAGCCTTGTAAATCCTCTCCATTACTTTGAAACTTTTGGGGCTGATGGAGAGACTATGGCTTCTTGGTACTGTTGTACTGTGTTGAGGTTGCCTATGTTATTTATTTGTCTATAAGTGGTGTGTTGTGTTCTGCCAGGGTCTTGTGTTATGAGTTTTCCTGCTTGGAACTCATGTTTTATAAGTTTGTAGTTAGCATGTTGGTATTTCTTTATACCTTATATGTAGTATGAGTACAGAAACCATTTGTGAACAGTATGGGTAGTATATAGTGGTAAACAAGTATCTAAAATGTCTTTAAGTGTGCGAGGTGTTGGGTTTGTTGTGGTTTGTTTGGGGTTTTTTTAACTCTTAAAAGCTACTGTCTTTTAGTGTTGCCAGAAGGGGCAACAATGTAAAACTATAATTATTCCAAGAGGGATCTCTTGAAGTAATGGTTACAGTGGAGTGGTAAGAAGATTACATTACCGCTGGTAACACAATGCTCATTTTGTATAAAAACCAGCTGTGTGTTTTGGTACTGTCTTAGGGTGTAGAAGTGGAAATAAATCACTGTGGAATGAAATGTTACATGAGAGCTGACTTGCAGTAACCAGTGTTGCACTGGCAGTGTCTTTGTTGGCTATCCGGTGTGTGCAGGGACTTCGGAGAAGTCGTGTATGAATTCACGTCTAGGGATCCTCTGCAGTAAAAATGCTTTCCTTTTTATCTGAGGCTCAGAAGACCCACACTTACTTTCTGTCTTTGATTCACTTAAATTACAATTGCCCAACAATTTAACAGTTTTGCAGCAAACCTTGGATTTGTTTTGAAGATGGTGCGTGAAAGTCCATGAAAACTGTGGCATGTGAAAGTACTTTGCAGTCAGTCTTCAGAAAACATGCTCTTGTTTTTCTTTTGGAGGGGAATTTTGTATAGCTGAGTATTTTTTCAGCTGATGTTATGGTGGGCTACAGTTGTTTCGTCCATGAAGCATTACAATATGTAGAGACTGAATGTGACTTATAAGAACTTGTAAAGCAGCTTACTTTGTAAGGAGCTATTGGTTGGAATAACCAAGTGCTTAGAAAAGGGTGATCTTGTGTGGCTTAACTTGCAGAATTCATGTTTTCCTTACAGAGGGAATGCTGCCTCACGAGGATGTTGAGGCTGAACGCCTTAGATGCTGTTTTCTTGCAAGGATTTGAGCAGACCCCGCAGCTCCCCAGTCCTGGAGGTGCTGTACTGCAGCAAATGTGCCACGAGGTGGCTCAACAATATAACCCTCAGAAAGGGCTCCCTGCACAGACAGCGCTCCCCGGCAGGTTTAGAACCCACGGGGAAGCGCTGCAACCTGCTGCGCCGAGTTTCCAGCAGTGCGTAGCCACTGCAGAGCATCCCTGCATTGCTCTTGTCTGAAAACAGCAAGGTGCCCTCCACATGTGCTCGGGTGATGTTATGGTGGATTTATACTTCGTTCAAACTTTTTTGAAATTGATTCTCGCTTTTTTTTTTTGGATTTGTTACTCGCTTTTTGAAGCTTTTATTGAAACTCTATGCTTAAAYCCTTCAAAGTAGAGGGTGGCTTGCTCTTTGTAGGGAGAGAAAATGGAAGTAATAGTATTTTTATGACACTGGAAAGTGAACTCTTTCCAGAAAAATTAAACTAAAAATGGCCATGCAGCTGCAGAAAGAAATGTGATACATGGGATCCTTATCTTTTTAGTAAGCCTGGGATGAAAAAGTAACTATAAAAGTGTCACCTAGTTTTGAAATAAAAATGGGAAGCTCTCAGAGAAAAAGATTATTTTTCAGCCCACACAATTTCCATTTTGATTTCCATTTAATTCCTAGTAAAACTTATTATTGATTCTAGCATAGATACCAGTAGGAATGCTAAACCAGAAGTGTCAGTGGTGCCTGAGTGGTGCAGGTTCATCCCCTGTTGATAACAGCTAATGCTTCCTAATGCTGCTGGTGTGGGATGGGGGGAAGGGAGTTTTGCCACTGAGGTGGGGGAGAGAGGATTCTGAAGATTCGGGGGAAAAAAATTAACATTTCCAGCATTAAAATGCAGATCTTATGATCTTGTGAAAATATAGACCTATGGTGGGGAGTCTGGGTTTCATTATCTCTCCTGCTTCTTCATGTTGTGACCRCATCTTGTCAGCACGGAAGTTACGGAAGTAGTAAGTACGTGATGATCTGACTTTCACCAGCTGCTGATATTTCTGGTACTGGGAATATGCAGGCCAGAACAAGCTGAAAAAGATAGGTATCATATAGTTACCCCCTAAATTGTGAATTGTTCTGGTCTGTAGTTGGCTGTTTAGACTTCACAGCTGATAGAAAATCAGTTTTTCAAGTAGCTGTGGAAAATAATGAAGTGATTATAGCATATATGGACTACCATATTAAGGACTAGAACTCGTGTGGTTAAAATTGAGAAGAGAGAAGGAATAGCAAAGGCACCTTGGATACTGAAATGCTGTGGTGTTACTCTAATGTAAGATGATGATGATCATATTTCACGAATCACACTGACATGGCATGCTCAGAAACAAGCACTTACTAATCTTTTTAAAATTCCGGTTCTGAATGCTCATGGTGTGTATATTTGGAGTTCATCCAGCAGTAATGAGTAGTATTTTTAAAGAGAAGTCTTCCTGCTGTACTCAGGATATAAGTATGATGACGTTCACCCAAATCTTCTGGTTTAATTTTGTGCCTCAAAATAAATAATAAAGCTTTAAAACTATGGAAAGATTTAAAAATRCACAGCAGGCAGCAGAATTCATGCAGCCCTGTACCAGCATGCTGGCAGGACACTGTGGTAAGTGCAACCTGGCAGCTGAGGGTGGGTCAGCACAGCAGTCCTTTGCAAGGTGTGTTACCGTGGTCTTTTCCTCCCATCACTCCAGGAGAGTGCCTGTGTTTAAGGAATGGCTCTGGTGCCTCAGCTGAATGCAGGCTGTACAAATTGCTTTGGCACTGGTGATGTTACAGTGGTCAAGAAACAGGTGGGGGCCTGAGAGGAGCTGGAAGCTGAGAGCAGTTCAGTAGAAGTGGAGCCCTTGAGGTGGAGCTTGTTTAGTTACCCATGGATGTCTGCCCTTGTAATAGACTGCTTACAAAGATCTCCTTTTCCAGGTCAGTGTTAAGGGTGGTTCTGGGATGCTTACTCCCACCCTTTTAGGCATAGGGAAAGCCTCAGGAAGGGAAATCTGGTGAACACCAGCCTGTACCACAGCTGCTTTGTCCTGGGGTCTTCCTTTTTTCGAATGAGCAGGTTTGTTTTTTCTTTCACAGCAATGTGCTCTTTTAATCTCCTGACTAAAAGATCTTTGCTGGAAGCAGGACCATGGCAAAGGACAGGGGAAATGCTGTGTCTAGACTAAACCACAGCTCTTCCTTCTCTGACGTGGCCAGTTCTACCCAACCCAAGCCTGTAATGAAGGTAGTGGTGGGACAGTTAAAGCTATTTTAGATGCCTGCTCAGGATGCAGGCAAGGAAAGTCAAGTCTCCTACTTGCCCCCAGTAACCATGTTTGTCCCACAGATGAATGGGTCTTGTGTTATTTGCCCAGGCAAAGGCAAAATACAGCCTCTAATAGGGGTGAAGGGAAGGTGACTCTCAATGTAAGTTTACAAACTGGGCAAGGAGCTTCAGCTGAATCATATGAATGGTAAATGGTTTTATATTTGAGTCTGATATTGAAGAAAGCATTTCCTTCCCCACCCTTCCAAAACGAAGTCTCTTCAGCTGAAAATTGCTTGGCATTCATAGTGCTTACACATTCAACAAGGCAACAAATAGCTATTTCTTCCTATAATACRTAACAACAGACTCTAATATGACTTTACTCCATGTAACATTAGTGGAAAAAATTATCCTTTTACCTCCTTCCCTCCATTTTCCCCCCCTTTTTGTTTAGCAGCCACTGTGGCCTCTTTGTACTATCTTTGAACAGAATCCTGTTGGTCAGGCTGCTTGGAATTTGTTACAGGATTGGATGGGAACCTTAATGATGTTAACATGTCACTTCAATTTCTGGATTGGCAGTATATCAATATATTCCTTAATCATTGCTTGAAGATTTTGGAACCAATAAGGAGACTTACTTGCTTTCAGTGAGTCAGTTTTTCTAAGGAAAAAGTCACAGAATCAGAACCTAAAGCTTCAAACAACAAGTGGTTTAAAAATTCCTGACTTGTAAGCATGCCAGAATATATTTCTGAAGGCCACTGATATCTTCAGGTAAAAGGCAATATTGTTGTGGATGGCAGCAGACCACCACAACTGACAGAAAATAGTACGCCAATGAACAAATGATGATGATGACTGATTTTTGTGTCATTTATGGAGAAATGCCCTGAATCTGTGAATACAGTGCTGATCTCCTTCAGTGCCTTTATTCATTGTGCTTTAATTGCAAGTGAAAACATGCTTTTATTCTCACATTTAAGCRAGGCGTGCATCTATTTTTAGTACTACTATCAGTCCTTTTTGCGATAGGTGTGTGTGTGTAAATGTTTGGGCGTATATTTATACATGTGCTATTTAACTTTCTTTTTTTAATGAAGCAAAAACTGGAATGTATTAGGGCCAGGAGGTGGTGGGGTTTATAAGGTGTGCCTAGTTTGTATGCCAACTCCTGGAATGAGAAAGGAAATGCTTGAAGTCGTCTGGCAAATGTTTTAAAGTTACTTCATTTTTTTTCTCAACCACAGAGCCTCATACTCAGGTTCTGTGTTATAATTGCCTTTTTCTTTCCCTTTTGTAAGGGAAAAAAATGCATCTCATGCACAGGCAACTGCTTAATCATACCTTCCTGCCTTGTTATGGAAACCTGAAATGTTTTCCCTTTGGYGAAATCACTTTTTCTCTTTAGATTGAACACCAAGGAAGATGACAGGAATGGTTGGAATCTACTTTCTTCTAAAACCGAAATTGTCCTATTTTGGGTTTTAGTTTATTTTRTGTTAGATCTGACTGGTTTTTTGTGGCTTAAAGTTTTGATTGATTTGAATCTCCTGTAAGTGTGGCATGTTCTTTTGCAACTGTGTAGGAAGGAATATTTTCCAGCCTCTACTCTGTCTGCTAAAGGAAAACAAGTCTTTTGGCAAAAAGAGAAAGGAAAAAACTGGCATTTAAAAGAGCCAGCATTAAAATTATGACACTTGAAAGGATGCTGTAGGAAAAGCTGGAGTGTGGGAGGGAATGGGGATTCCCCTTCCCCTCCTACAAGGAAAGAGTCACTSTTTATTTAATGGTAAAGGTGTTTCTCATTTCAGATAAGCAGATTAACATTAGAGCCGTGGTAGGAAAATCTGGCTGACTCACACGTGTTGCTTCTGTTTTGTACAATATAAACTTGTATCACCACTATCAGATGTCTGTAGTCAAATAATTGATGTCTGTAATCATCTTTCTGGAGTACAAGGTCTCCCTCCAAACCAGCTTGTTTCCATGTTTCCTGGGAAGTATTTATCACTTGATAAATGTTTATGGGATATGATCTGATACAGTAGAGTGATGTTGGTTTATATAATCTTTTCCTAACTAGATGGACTTGTGCTCTGGACTTGTTTTCTTTTACTTTTATGTGTTTAAAATACAGAAAATACTTGGGTGACTTTGCTGTTTCACAATAATGATGATGTAAATGTGTTAACCTTACAAAAAATATGTTTTGCTGTACTGCTTTTGCTGTTGTAAGGTACCCAAAAAATTAAAATATATGTAAAGTACAGATTTCTGTGCCAAGACCAGAAATAACCAAGCTTCAGGTTTGACAGGAGTGCATTGGTTATCTTTGTGTTGTGTTTTTTGTGGTTTGCTTTGGTCTTGACTTTGCTTTTGGGGTGGTTTGTTTGTTTGTTTCTATTTTTCTCCATACTCCATGGTCACCAATTTTATTAAGCTTTGAGTCAAGCTTTAAGTGTTACCTGGGGCCCTGACACATCTTGCCTGTGACACTCTACTAACAAGTGCCATGTGTCTTGGAGAACAGATTCTTGGTCTGTTTCATTGTGGGAAGAGAGGGTAAATAGTCTAACCTGGTTTGGGAATAAAATTTGGGAAATTCTGCAGCTTTGACAGTTTACCTGAAGACCTGTAATCCTACATGACTGACTTTAAGTAATAAGGGAATTTTCGTTTTACAGATTTGAGGGGTTTTTTTGGTCAATGTGGACTTGGTTAGGATGACATTTTTGTATGTTTGAGACATGAAACAATATCAAATGGGTTGATTTTGCTCTGAGCTGTTCCTCTACAAGGAATTCTCCTTTGGATGTATATGTAGATCGATATAGGGATAATTCTGGGTTCTGTTATTGATATCTACTTAGAATTTTAAATCTCCTGTACTCACACAACAGCTTCTGACTAGGGAAGGATAGGAATTGTAGATATGAGTGTCTGTAAAGTGGCCAAGAATACTTAGGCTTGTGGAAAGAAAGGAGAATCTTTGCTACAAATAGAGTTCTGTAATGACCTTTTCTTGTAGGAACTGGATAATAGTCCTCTGCTTTAGCTAAAGCAATAGGGAAAGGTTTTCTTTTCTACTGCAGCTCTAAGAATAGTTTAATGTTGGGTGAAGTTTGATGCTACTGATAAACCTTGTAGTTCTCTGAAGCAGTGAACAGGGCATAAGAGTTGTGTGGATGCTTTGGAAATAAGAATGTTTTCCTTGCAATTGGATTAGCAGACACCAAAGCAGATTTTCTTTTTTTTTACAAATTTTATGTGACTTGTATTCTCCAAAATAGGCTGGAAGAGTATTCATTCAACAGTGCTTAACATGGCCATAGCAATGTCAGTACTTTTTCTTACTGTCACAGGCAGAATTTGGAGAAATAACATTCATGTTAAGAACACGAGAAAATGCAAGGCAGAGACAGTTCAGGGTAGCTATTTTTGTGTACCTTTCCAGAGCTGGTGTTCATAATGCAATGACCTGCCACTTGAATCTGTGATCTATGCAGCTTCTCCCATTCTTTTAATGCAGCAAAATTGTTTCAGCTGCTTTAGAGTTCTCTCTTTTAGAAACAAAATTYAGGGTGCTTTCACTGTCATTCCAGATTTCTATGGACAGTCTTCTCCCAAAATTCTGTTGTAATTGCTACCCATCTTTTGCTGGTTTCTAGCCACAATAGGCCAGCCTCTTGGGGTTTCTCCCTTTATTTTTCCTGTTGTGAAGTGGGCCAGCTTCCTGGTGTTCTTCTGGATGTCTTCTGTCTGCCTCAGCCCATGTGGTTTCGAAGGGCCAACTCTTGGGCCATGAGTGCACGTCTTTTGACTCTTCTCAGAAGCAGCTTTATTTGCATTATGGCTTGCATAAAAGAATCAACAGTATAGAATAAACTTAGCTGCTTCCATCTCTGCCCAKTGCCCATTCAGACTTCAAGATGTCTTTTTGTATCTGTTTGTACCATGACAGTTGTCTTTGCCCATTGGGGCTGGATGAGAATTTGCAACTTTGTCAGTAGTGCCTTTGGTACACCTCTTCTTTTGGGGGGAAATCTACTTGTTTTCTAGTTTGACTTGACAAACATGACTGATTCCTTCCCACCCCACCTCACCTCATTTGCTAAAGAAAAGCAAAATATTTGTTTGCTGTCACAAAACTGACCACCACCACTTGGGCTCCCTCTTTGCTGGCGGGTTTGGGCCTTCCCTTCCTCCTGGACTGACTCCATGCCCAGTTCTTATTATCCTGTAGTGTCCCACTCTGGAAACTGTCCTCTGAAAAGATGAGGTGAAAAGTGTAAGCTGCAGTAAAATTAAATATTGTCAAGAAGGAGGACTAGCAGGGACTAGGTTTTTAAATATAGTGACTGTTGTAAACCTGGTAATTAAGGTTGAGAATAACACAGATGAATTTATGAAGTCCTTTTACCTGACAGTCTTTCTGATGATTTGCTGTCTCACTTTTTAAAGTTTGTACTGATCTACCAAATCTGATACTAGTGGTTGTGGGTCATTGAAGAATTGGTTGTTTCTGTTTTGGAGCATATGAACATGTTCTTGCTGTTTCATTGTAACTTAACCTCTGGTCACTTAAAAGTGAAGTGTTTCAGCTTTCATATTGAATATACACACATTTAAAAGATGATATTCATCTGCTTATGTGTTTGAGAATTTTAGTTCTGACATTACTGTTCTGTGAAGGCTGTTATATAATTCTATATTAATTTTATTTTGCTTTATTAATTTTATTTTGCTTTCTTCTCTCTAGCATATCCACCTTGGTGAACACTTAACTAGAAATGTTTACATTAGTCATTTATCAAGACATGGAATCAGTAGTTTCAGAAGCAATCCCTTCCTTTGTCAAACATGTTCTTTTATGTAAAGATAAAAAAAATTAATTTGGTACGTATGTTTCTTTAGTAAGACTTAAGTTTCCTAATTAAATGTATTATTTTGGCCTTGCCGGACATAGCTGCACTTAAATTTCCATTTAAAGCTGTGTCTAAAATCTACATTTAGTCTTCTGGAAGCTATTTGTGCTGGAAGCTGTTGCTGAGTATTTTTGTTTTTAATATTCTTAGCATACATTTTCAAAGCAGTCTGACGATTTAACTAAATGTCATCAAGATAAACTAGTAGTTTAGCAGATTGAGTTATGCCAGTGCTGGCTTCCACTTTTGATATTCAAACAATGGCTACTATGTGTGCYGTAGGGTTTTTTTCCTTGTCTCTTTTTATTCCAATTCCAGTGGGGAGATATGCTTTATACCATTTCTGGAATAGTTATAATGTTTAGGATTAGCAACATGGAAGTGATTTGCAAGCTTATGTTCTCAAGCAGTTTAACACTAAACTCATTGGAAGAAAATGGTTCTCGTTTTGCCTTCTTCACAGGATAGCTCTGCTTATTTCAGTAATTTAAAAGTGCAAGTTTTGCTCTGATAAAAAATTTTTGAAGGTGGCTGTGAAGCAAGTTCACAAGTTTTGCAAGGCAGCAGGCATAAAATTATACAGAGTCTCTTTCCTGGGGTAAACAGATACTATTAATTGCTAATGGTTAATAAATAATTATCCTAATTAGGTTTTCTCAACATTAGTTTTTTTAGGACATACCAGTCTTTCTCTGAAGGGAAGAACAATATGGAGAAAGGAAATTGGATTGTGTAAGCACCTCAAGCATGTGAACCTTGGTATTTTGGGGAGCCTTGAGAGAAAAATAGTGAGGAATCGTTCTTCCTCTCGAGTGGAAGCTGAATCTCCTTCATAGAATGACTTGATGTGTTTGTGTTTGATAAATTAATGCATCAGCCCAAACTTTTGTTCAATAGACTGCTCTTAATGGCCAAGAGTTGGTAAATTATATTTAATTCCTTCAGGAGGACTTGTTTTATGTGCCAGGAGTAGCTGCTTCATCAGAGTATTGCGTATGCCGTATTGATGTGTGGCTTAGTCAAATCAATCATTAYTTTTTCAAACCCTGCATAAATAAAACAACTCTTGCCTAACAGATAAACCTTTTAGAAAATATGCCTAGTAACATCATTAAAAATTGAGATTTAGTTGATATCTATACTAACAATACTAATTAATATGGATGCAGGCTATTCTAAAGATGATAGTGCAGATGGTTGAAAGAGCTGTGAATATTCTTACAGGATGGGTAAGAGGATATTGTACTTTGGTGTTTCTAATCAGTAATCTAAATTGAATGCAAAAAAAAGAAAAAAAGACCTGGCATTGCTAGCTTGCAGATTGCCAGCTGTTGTTGCCAAGAAGACAGTGTGCTTGGCAGCTTCTGTGTTAACCTTTATTCTTACTTACAGTGAGATTAAATGCCATTATCATTATAACTTGACTTTTCTTTGGAAATTAAATCCCCAAGTGTGGAAGTCTCTAATGATGCTATCTGAGGTCTATGGATGGAGACCTCTTTCATCCTGCTGCTGCTTTTTGCCTTTCCAAAGCCTGGAAGCTTTGTGGGATTAGAGTGACTGCCAGTTTTGTGACTAGGGGTGCCTGTGATGGTAGGTACCTGTAGGATGCCCTGCCAGGGAGGTACTGACCCTGATGAAACCACTCCTGCCATTGCTGCCTGTGAAAGTGAACAGAGATCTCTACTGGAGCTTCTAGCTTGGGGAACAAGGTTAGAAGTGAAATGTGGAAGTTTTCTGCTTCATTGCTGTGCCCCTCTTCTAGGGAAAATTAGAAGTTTTTCAGGTACTTCTGGTCCCTTTGGATTAAAAATGAGTAGCTAGAAATGGGTTTGATATCTGCTTGATGTGTTTTCTCAAGTAGGATGATTTTGGAATTAATGATTTCAAGCTMATACTGTGTTCTTCTGCAGCATGCAGACTTGTTTTGAACCAAACATTGGGGAGTGGAAGTTGGAAATGTCAGAGCTTACTTGTGATTTACCTGTTGGTTTAAGGGGTCAATGTTTGAAATCAGAGAACTCTGACATGCAAAGTGATAAGAGCTTGCAAAAAAAGGAAGGTGCTAGTGACTCAGAGCCTGTCAGTCTTTGTCTGTCTTTTACAAATTGTTTCCTTTAGAATTTATATTCATGAAGTCTTAGATTCAAAGATCTTGAGACTTAAAGAAACTTCTGTAAATATTTCTCTCATGAATGTCAATGAGAGTAAGGTGTACAATTTTGGCTCCCCCTTTCCCTTTGTGATTTAAATTCTACAGAATCTTGTTTGACTTTGTTTAGGGCTAGCAACAAAAACCCTGAAAGTACTGAGTGCAATTCAAATCTGATAACCAATATAATGCCTTTTTTTTTCTACAACATACTCCACCAACAGCTCATTTTTACGAAGTAAGGATTGTCCTCAATGTGGTATTTGAGTTGAAAAGCCAATGGTATTGCATAGGATTTTCTTAATTAAAAAAATCAAACAAAACCTGTGCAGCAAAATCCCAAACCTGTTTACTATCAGAGACCAGTCTCAGCTGTCARGGTGGGTTCAGGTAGGTTGACATGTCAGTCAGTGTTTTGTAGGAATTGAGGGACCAAGAGGCTTCCTTTTAAATGCTGATGAGTTGTTTGCTAGGAAGGAGCTGTGGGCTCCTTCTCACTGGTTTGTAACTCAAGCTATTCCACGCAACTTTTAATTACTGTCAGCTACAAACTGTGGAAGTTCAGCTCTTTGGAATAAATAAAGTGTATTTATTTGCTTGACTGATTGCCAAGTTAGTGGAAAGGTTTTACACCAGGTTAGGGCCCCTTTGCTCCTCTAGTTTTCCTGTCCCATACTGTAATTGGAGCAGAACCATATCAMTGTTTTTTAGACCTACTTTTTGTGCAAGTTTGATTTCTTTATATGCATATACATGCCAGCAGAAAAAAATATTTAGAAAATATATGAGTGTAATCAGTTCACAGCAGAGTGACAGTGTGTAAGTTCTCCTGTAGAATCTCAGTACTTCAGTTTTGGTGGGGGAGGAGGGAGTTGGTCTGGTTTCTCCAACATCTGTTGTGTRTTTTATATTTGCAGGTGTGAGAAGATGTCTACAAGAGAGTGGCTTAGCTGATGTCATTATTTTAAAGTTATTTTTTATTAAAGTGAGTGTTAATTTACAGCTGAACTTTGACCTGCTTGTTGTTCCTCTGTAATTTCAAACAGTGACTGAAAGATTGYTATATTGTGCCAAAACCAAAAGTGTCACATCAACCTGTAGCCAAACATTTTCTGTTCTGGGGACATATTGATGAAGAAKGGCTGTTTCTCATGGTCTAGTGGTACCTTTTCCAGCCTGCAGTCTACCACTGGTGAAGGAAAGAAGCTTAAAAAAAATTACAAACACCAAAAAACCAAACCAAACTAATACCCCCTAAACAACCACACAAATGCTCTTCAGATGAGGTTAAGGAAGAGGAGCTGAATGACTACCTGTAGATGAATCATCATGTTGGTGTATTAGTCAATTAATCCTGGGTGTAAAGATGAGAATTAACTGTAGAACAGTATGAAGGTGACTGGTTAAATTGGAATCTTGGGGAAAGTTTCCCTGCTTTCAGAATGGAACAATGGAGCCTTCATATGAAYCTTTAAAATAATAACACCTATTTTTAATTAAGTGGATTATTTGGGAAGTGTTTTAGGGTGTTTGTGATCTGACATTGGTTCTTAAGTCTTTCTTAGTCTCCATGTATGTGAGAGTTTTTGTCAAGTCTATTGAAGTTTTAAAATAGACTAATGACTTCAGGTGTCTTGATGAAAGCTTTGCAGGAAGGTACTTGCAGTTTCTGTTGCAGACCTTTAAACTGTGCAATGCTCAGTGGTTCCATCCCTGAATATTRGTGATGGCTATGATAACCAAGGCTGTGTGTACTTGGAGTGATATTTTACTCTTCTGYGTTATTTCAGAGTTGGTCCTATATGTCTCCATAAAGTAATTTGACTTACCGTGGTACTGAAGGACTCTGTGTTATGCCAGCATCACAATATACTTTGAAATACAAAGGAAAGCCTTGATTACTTTATCTGAAAGGATTTTTTTTTTTTTTTTTTTGCTTGGACTATTAACCTCCTGTGACTAAGTCTTGAGACTTCCTCTGATCTGAAGGATTGCATTCCCTTAGCTAGAAGGGGAAAGACACATATTAATTATGATGAACTGAAATGTTTCTGAGGAAGTACTTAGTATTGTCYTTGTGTTAGCTATTATTGCTGACGAGCATTAAAAAATTACTTCAGTCTGAAGGACTGTATTTGTAGTTATTATATTGTCCAGTGTAGTTTTTAGCTGTTTATGAGGTTCAGGGATAAAAGCCTTTTTGTATGCTTTTAAAAAACAAAGCATAGTTCCCCTTCCTTTTTATGCAATGTATGTGAAGTAAAATTCAACTGAATAGTTCATACCATAACCTTTTTACCCCTGATGATCCACTATGAAGTATTTCCCAACTCTTTCTGTGTGCACAAAATGTGACACTCTGAAGCTTGAGGAATTAGAACAATTCTAAGAATAAGACATTCCTGTTCAGTGCCTGACATACTTTTATTTCTCTCTGTTGCTTGTCTGCTTTTACTCATAACTTTCAGCTTTTCATGTGTGATAAGCAAGGTTCTTAACAACTTTATTTTTACTGGCATAAGAAATGTAGTGCACCATAACATATATAGTTACAGAGATGTATAAATTCTAGCTGCCTTATTTTTCTTAAGTATTCCCACTTAATTCATGGGCAAGTTGCTCAAAAGAGAGTTCAAAAGAAGTTTCTTTTCTTAAGAAATGATGAAAATCCTCCAAAAATGTTGCAATGTTCCTTTACTGGCTTGAACTCAAGATGGAGAAAAGAAGCAAGGAAGATTGCTTTAGACAGCAAGCTTAATTTTTTAGCCTAGTTACTGTGTGTCTGGTGATATCAAGAGGAAATAATTTTATAAGYGAGAAGGCCAGAAAAAGAAGTGATGAGATGCAATAGAATGTCTTGCCAGCTGTTCCACAATGTACTTGATGATTGCTGACAGGGAAGCTGAAGGTTTCTTTCTGTTTCCTGAGTTGGTCACCCCACAGGTCTTTGTTTCCATCTCTCTCTATAATATCAGTAAAAATCATTCATTAAAAGGATGAATTGATTGAAAATGGTTCCACAAAACAATGTCAAATATCTGAATGAGCTATGGTCAGTGGGTCTGTTAGAGGCTGGTAAAGGCTTATGTTACCTGAATAGCTTCTTCATTTTTCAGTCAAACTTTTCTTCTGAATTTCAGCAAACCTTTTCAATTCAGAATGAGTTGGTGCAGCCACCACACAGTTTTCAGCAATCTTAATATCAGTATGCTCATTCTTGTTCTGTAAAACCATATTTGAATATGCCACTTATCAGTATTTCTGGAGTTAAAAACCCTTTCCCTTTTCCTCCTTCTCACAATAGGATAAGTTTGCCTTAAGTAAGAATTTCAGCTGCGACTTGCGCTTGTATCCATGTTTTAGTCAGTTTTCGTGCCTGATACCTGTTTTCAGGACTATTTGGATAAGTTGCTGTAGCGTTTTATAAGCAACATGATCCACATCTTCTGCCTTGGCAAAAAAGGCTTCAAACCAAGTTCAAGCTGATTGGGTGAGAKCAAACAAAAATTATGCCAGAGGCAAAAGTCAAGGCCCCAAAGGACTGCTCTTTGCATGTTTAAAAGTAGGAGGGACAGTGCAACTAAATCTCTACCTTTTGTTACATRACATTTTTAGAGTTTTAGCCCTTTACAGGAGAATGACACAACTGTGGAAAATACTTCGCAATTTCCACTTTAACTCTATGGCATCAACAAGAAAAAATTGTTTTATTCAGCCTTGCTATGCATTAAAGGCGATTTCTTTGAGTGTCTTGCAGTACCAGTCTAGCCACTTGTATTGTAGGATGCATCTTTATTAGGATTTTCCTAATCCTAATCAAGCTGTGGATAAACATAGCCAAAGTAAAGAACTGCCTGATAGAGATGCTCTTAACCTTGTTATTAACTTCCACGACTTTAGGAAAGCACAGATATATGGAGATGGAAAAGATTGTAAAATAGAGTGCAAAAAATRCGGATGTTCTGTTTGTCTTTTCGGTATTGCCTCTCCTTGTATTCCTGACTACCTTCTACAGAATGTGATTAGGATCATGGAGCTTCAACCTGGTGCACTTCTCCCAGTTTGATGTGAAAAGTCAAATATAACTGAAGTGGTGAGTGTTTACAAATCACTAGATTCTCTCAAAGGAGGAAGGAAAGCAGCATGATACTATGCAATCATTGTCATTCTACATCAGTGAAGCATAGAACAATTAAACCATTAAGGGCATGGGGTGATCCAGTGGGATCACACACGTCTGTTTTTCCTTAAAGGAAAGCTGAATTGTYGTAGGCTTGAAAGGCATTTGAGTTCACACATGAAATGTTTGCACTCAAATGACTCCAAATGCTGTTCAAGAGCTAGTGGTGAGCCTAGCTAGTGCTTTTACCTAAAAAAAACTACTAAGACTATTTTTTTGCATGATGGCATAAAATGCTCTTTACTTGATAAGATGCTGTCAATGTACCTCTTCAATGTACTGTATGTACATTAGCATGGGCACAGAGGAAAAGAAAAGCTTGGCATCCCTGTAGTATGAAATTCATTAGGAATAGGTGAATAAGTATCTGGCACCTGCATCTTTGGGGAAATAGCTTTGACAAGACTTGTGGGAAGACACAGCATTCATTATCTGAATAGATCAGCACAGCAACTTTCACGCCACCTGACAATTTTGCCTTTCCTGCATGCCAGCTGGAGAGGTACAAACTCAATCTTTGCTGGGCCTATCCCAGCAATTTTGGAGACATTTTTGTTTCACTTCAGCAGGATGAGCACCTCTCTATTCACTCCCTCCCTGGGACCCCRGCTGTTCATCTTCTGATCCAAACTTCAGTCAGAAGTACATGAGAAAACTCAGAAGTGTTTTGAAGTTGAACGTTCCTTTATGTGAACCTTTGTCTTGAGTAAAACAAATATCCAGGGGAAAAGAAATAGAATGTTCTCCACATGTATCTAGAACTGTTGTATGGTTTAGAAACAAACTGTCTAGAATATCTAGAAAAGTTTGTTTCCCTCACAGATCGTCTGGATACACGTGGAATGCTTGATACCTACCAATGTGTAGGCATCCTGCTGAAAGAAGCAGCATTGCGYTAGGAAGCATCCTTTGAGCCCGTCAGTTTGCCAGTTTCTTGGAGAAACAATGCAATATTGACAAACAAGATGTGTAAACACGGAGCCACAGTTTCTCTTTGGAAGTCTGCCACGAGAGCAGTGTGTGTGGCTGGAACACTGCCTGTGCCTATGGATGGTCTGTACGCAGTGGATGGCACAGATCAGTACTGCATTAATCACAGCTCTGAGTGAATGGGGTGTAGTGCTGTGTGTCAGGCAGCATGACTGACCTCTGGRAGGGGCAGGGAGAGAAGGGGGATGTACCTGTGATGCCTTAGATCATGCAGGGGGAGTTTTGCCATTATGTCAAAGCAGTTTGTTGTAGACTTCTTTGTGGGTCACAGTAAGTCATGTAGCTCCCTCCAAGATGCCTCGTGGTGCAATGTCATCTGAGCAGTCTTCTGTGGGGATAGAGTAGAGTAGTTAAGCTGTTTGGTTGTATGCATCTGCTGCTTGCCAACATGTTCACTAGTGCAAAAACATTCAGTCGTACTTTTGAGGCCTTGTTCAGTGTATTTTCTGATGCCCTAAATAAATGCATTCAGCTGCTGAAGAGTAAGGATGCTCATCTAAAGGGTACCTTGTGCTATAGAGTTTGATCAGGGCACAGATCATAAAATCAGACAATGAAAGTCCTGTTATGTTGCCTCTTCAAGCTTTATAAATAACAAGTAACCCTTAAGGGGAAGGATATGAGAGAAACAGATGATGCCCCTTGGAGTGAGGCAGAGGGACAAGACAGATGGTTTGATGCAGAGTAGCTTACTTGATGTGGTGATAAAGAACTCCTTTAAGTGCTGCTCAAATTATGTATGATGTAGTCCAGTATGGAAGCTTCTTTTTCTGAAGAAAAATACTTGGAGCATATTGTAGTGTTCAGTGATAAGCATGTAAGAAGATTCATATGGTATCAGGTGCTATTTGTTGTCCTTATTTGATGGAGGTGTTGCCTCAGCTCAGGCAAAAGCCARATGTAAGCTGCAAATATGAAACATGAAGACTATTCCAAATACCTGCATGGTGGTGTTAACCTGCAATTCCTAACAGCATTAAAAGGAGGACCTGTGTACTTAATTGTGGGAAAATTGATTATTATATACACATCTGATCTTCTTCTAGTGTACTGTTCAAAGAAATGGGCTGTTTTCTGAATGCTGTGTTTCTGMAAATGAGGCCCCCTTACACTTTGATGTCATGTTTACATTCCCTTTTTAGCAAAATCAAGAGTATTCTTACTGTACCTGCTATGGAGATTTGAAGTGTTTCTTAAAAAAAGATAGGATGTTGCCATTTTTAAGTGGTAATGAATTTGTAATAAAAAAGTAGATACTATTTTTTTCACATTGGCCTTTTTGCAAAACCTGCTGTGTTTATTCAGTTAAAGCGTACCCTTATGTCCCTTGGCAATTAAAGAATTTATGAATTTCAAAGAGGTAACACTGATCCTGTGGTGTTTGGCTTTTGGTAGGACTAAATGTAACRGAGCAGTTTACAAAGTTAGTGAGACAGGGAGGTTTCCGTAGAATTTCCTGTAATTCCTAGGGTGCAAAGTCATTCAAATGAACTGCAAAGAAACCTTGAGATTAGAGGAAATCACTATGAGTACAGGCAAAAATCATTAAAATGTGTCCCGTGTACTCCATCTCTGCACAGCCTGCAAAGACAGTTAAATTTAACTAGGTTCAGGTTTTGYGCAATAGTAAATGAAAGATGTTTGTGTCAAGGTATTTAAAATAATCTGTTTTGATGCTACTTAAAAACTTATCATGAGTTTTAARTAGTTTCTCTGTTTTGAGAGGTTGGTGCAAAACTGCATAATTCATTGGAACAAGACTGATGTGGAAATATTTAAAMTATTGTTTAAAATGTGGAAATCTTTAAACTATTTAAAGAGTTGCTTTACCTTGATCTTGTTCTGTTCTTACCTTAATTGAGAAGCTGTTCATGAAAACCACCTTGCTGAAAGCATTCTTTTGATTACTGCACTTCAAAATGATACAAAGGGTCTTTGCTAACTCAGTCTGCAGGTGATTTTTAATACTATATGAAGTGCAGGAATTGGTATTTTGCTGATGGTTTTGTGGTAGTTGCCTATTCCAAATCCTGCTCCTGACAGGATAAGCAAATGTGATTGCTCACTTTCCCTTTTCTAGTTCCCTTAGACAAGAACCTTGGCAATTAATGAAACTGGGTGGTTTTTTTTCCCCCTTTTGAAACTG
Organism: Mixornis gularis; assembly: GCA_003546035.1. Classification (NCBI taxonomy): domain Eukaryota; kingdom Metazoa; phylum Chordata; class Aves; order Passeriformes; family Timaliidae; genus Mixornis; species Mixornis gularis. The sequence continues at coordinate 145,636 of QVAJ01000020.1, forward strand.
ACAAGGGGGAAAACTGTGTAGTTGGGTACACAAGGCATTGTATGGTATCTGTAAATATAAGGACGACCTTCTGCAACCTCCTCTGAAAAAACACTGCATCCTTTTGCTATCACCTAGATAATCCTTATCCTGCTTGGCTTCTTGCCACCAGGAAGCTCAGTCCATGTGGCATCAGAGCCCTTGATTAGCAAGACCAGCCACGTGGAACTGAGGTATCGAGTYTAATGTCTAATTTCAGTCAATTTATATTTCAATGTTTTGAACATAAGTGCAGTTATTACATAGTTAAGCATCTTCACTAAGCATCCTCTTTGCTTAGAGAGGAAGGTAGGCACTGTCTGAATAAATACTTCTGTTCATTTAATAATGTTTTACTACAGAGTTAATATTTATTTACAGTTGTAGTATAGAACATATATTGTGTATTAAACAGAACCCCAGAAACCAAGTAAATCCTAAACTGTAAAAAACCCAAAACCCAACAAAACCTTAGAAGCATATTTACTCTTAAAAATATCCAACAATTGTGAAACTGCTCCTTGGCATAATAAGAAGATTTTTGCAAAACATGGAATTCTGGCAAGTGTTACCTTTGGAAAAAAGTTGTATTCAAATCTTTTGTAGACCATGTGTCTTTGACTTCCCTAAATTGTTTTTCTACACTTATTTTTTTGGTAGAACAATGTTTTGGAAGGCAGAAGAAGAACTTGTTGTCTTAAGATTCTTACCTTTTTTTTTTTTAATGAACTATGGATTTATGTAGGGAGGACTCGAAATGCATAATAAACCCATTTTGTGAGGAGTAAATGCATGTGTGTACAGTAAACTCTCGACAACAACTCTTAAGAGCTCTCCTGCCAAATTTCTCCCCTGTTACTGTTTCTTCCATTTCTCCTGAACAAACGGTGTTAAAAAATATTTAAGTAAAGGCAGTAAATGAATATCTAACTTTGGCACTTCTGTAGGTTTTTTTTCYTGTTTGTTTTGAAATTTCAATCACATTTTTTCCCTTTCTATTCTACTGCAAAGCTATTAGAAAGTTTATTGCTGTGATAGGTGTTTGGGGTTCTTTTGGTTCTTATTTTAYCCCTTACTGGTGTAAAGAGAAATCTGACCTGCCCAGAGCTCAGGGTGTTGATGACCACAATTAGGCTGTCTGGTCTCTTGGCCACTCTGAATCCACAACTCTGAAAAGTATTAGGGTCCATCTTTTAATGATGTCTGTTTAAAATTAGGAAGTTTGGGAACTTTGAGATAAAAGGGTGGAAGTTGCATAAATAAGCAGAGTTCCTGAAAAAAATTATTTATGCTTCAGCAGATGCCAGAACAGTAAAAAACTGGGCTCTGACCATGCAGACTGGGAGAGGCAATACCAAAGAGGGCTATGACCAGTTGTAAGGCAAGCTGTTTACTCTTAAAACTTGAAATGTCCAGAAACAGAGTATTTGCTCCCATGATTTGCAGGTCGTATCACTGAAGGATTTGCACATTTCTTCCACTCAAGCAAATATTGCAAGACTGAGAGCTATTAAACTTATAACAAAAAAGCCTTCCTGACTTGATTTTCAAATTTCTCACTATGCAAACTTTTAAGAAAATAAGAGTTGGGTTACTGTGCACGGCTTCTCTCCTCCAACTGGAACATGATTTCTGGTTTTGTGTTTATCTGTAAATAAACCACATTTCAGAGAAAATTATGATATCCATCTGTAAAGCTGAGTACAGAAGAATGAATTAAAAAGCTTTTCCCTGGTCTATGTTCATATACCTCTCCTTTATTAGGCTTTGATCTCATGCAAACAAGATAGCAAGTGAGGTGTTTATTTTGTTTTGTCTCAAATAAGTGACCTTGCACTCTGTTAGGAAACATCTTGGGCTAAACTACAAGTAAACTCAGGAGGTGAGCAGGAGTGGAAGAAAGCCTGCTTGAGCCATCAGTCCAAGAGGCTGGTGCTACAATGGTGAAAACATTTAACCTCAGCAGCTGCATTAGGCTGCTGCAGAAAGGATAAAAAGAAGTAAAGAAAAAAGAAAAGAAAAAGGCTCTGTCTAGGAGTGAGATGAGACCATTATTTCTGGTATGTGTGTTGAGCTGTGGTCATAAGTTCAGGTGGCCTCCCTAGATTACAGTGATAGCCACATTGTTGCTGCTGTTACTGGCTTTCCACTGTMGGATGTTATAGGTGCCATGCCAAGATTTTGTATTTTTCCTCATCGCTTCATAGAATTACTCATTTCCTTTATACATAAAAGAACAGAATTCCTTCTGAACCCAAAATTTCAGGGCTTTATGGATTTTTASTGTGTCAGTTCTGAATGTTGAGATTTTGGTGTCAAAGTTACTCTTTTGGGGGCATAGCCTGCAGTTTAGTCCTGGGTTTCCCGGTTTCTTACCCCTCTGCACTAGGCTTTGTATGTTTAGGTTTCCACTTGGTAGAGTTTGGGATTAGTTTGCATTTGGTGCTTATTGAGGGATTTCTCTCTGAGTCAGTGTGAGTCTTTTAATGGGGCTGTTGTCTTAGTCTGTGTACTCGAGGATCAGAGTCTTTTAATGGGGCTGTTGTCTTAGTCTGTGTACTCGAGGATAAGGCAGGTCCAAAAAAGCTCATTGCTGCTGCTCATTGGAGCTGCTCTTGTTGTTTTGAAAAGGTGAAAGACCATCTGATACCAGTACCTTTCTTGAAAGCAGGAGGAAATAGGGATGGGCAAAACTATAATCTTCTGACGCTTAAAACTGGTATGGGCTTCCCATTACATACACGAGAAGTTTTAATTTTCATCTGAGTGTTGCCCATGTGATTTGCATTTCTGTGTGTATAGGCACATTCTTCTAATCCRCATGCTTTCACTAGTGAGACAGAAAAGTATAGGTAGGTTTCTCTCAAGTTCAGAGTTCCTAACTGGTTTGGTTTATATTAGTGTATTAATATATTAGTATGCAATACTAGGCATTCATATTTGAAGAAAAAACTAAGGTTATGTGGCTCATAGCTTTTATAAGCTTTAGAAGGCTCTCTACTGAGAAGGCTCTCTAATTTTTTTAGTAATAGTTCTTTGGATATGTCTGAGAGCTAGYCATTATTTAGAGTACCTTGATGCCTGAATGTTTAGGGGTATGATTTTTAGATTTTTTTTCTGAAAAGCTGTCAAGTGCCTGAGTGTCATCACTGGGAAACTTGTGGTGTGCTTGGACATAACACACTATGTACCACAGGTTCCTGCAATCAGGAAAAGAAACTTACATACTCAGTTTGTTGGTGTTATTTGTTTTTCCCAAGCTGAGATGTTGGGGCCAGATTTGTGTGATAGATACAAGCTGTTTGATTATTGTAGAATATTATATGAGTTTAGACTAAAGGTTTTATGTATTTGAATATCAACTGTTAAAAATCAGCACCATTTRGCTGACATAGCTTACTTTTGTTGGCCTAAGTTAAGCCAAGCTGGTTGGCAAGGAGCGAACTTGAATTGCAGAGTTTTATTCTGTTCGTGTCAGCCTTAGAGTGGTGCAAGGTTTGCTCTTTAAATGAGGGGTYTGTGTTGAGGTTCACAGTAGAATAGCTATAAATATTGATGATGTGAATAATGTTGTTTTAGCTAAAGACAACTGGAGGGAGAGAGGAAGAACGTGCTACTCTTTTCTGTAACTGCAGTTGTGGCTCTTAATATAACTTAATAGTTTACCAGTGGAATAGTGTGYGAGGTCAGATGGAGCTCAGACTAACAAATAAGCGATTCATTTTTCCAAAGCAACCTTGCTTTTCTTTTGCCTTTAAACAAAYCTTAATTGGAAAAGAACAGAGTAATATAAGTAGAATGCTTTCCTTGTTGCTAACTTCTCCTCTTGCTTAATTTTATTCTGTTTCCCTGCAGTTAATGAATTACAAAAACCTTTGATTAGGTGGACAATCTTTTAAAACAAAGATTATTTTTTTACATTTATTACCTTTTGACTTTTTCTTTTGACAGCAAGAACAAAAGGACACTTGTTTTTATATTCTTACTTGGCCAGAATACAAATCAAAATAGCAAAATAACTACTGCATTTGGAGGGTGGCAGCTTTAATAAATCAGTTAAATACTTCAGAGTTCATAGTTCTTCCTGTTTTCAGTATGGGGAATTTTTTATGAATGCTTTAATGCTTTACCTCGATTATCACCTTGAAGACTTGAGACAGTGTAGCACTGTTCTTTTTATAGTATCTGCAAAAAATTACTGATTTCCTCTGTAAATCACTGGAAATTATTAGAAGTACGCATTTTTTCAACAAAAATAACTTTTCATTTTATAACTTGCATGGATTTTTCATTTTTAAGGAAGACTGCTCTGGAGTGCTATGAGCAAATGAATAGTTGTTACAGACTGCTATTAAAATCAGTTGGATTTTGCTTCAGAGTGGTGTGTATCTCCTGCCCCAAAGGATCTGTCACCATACTCCAGTTCAGTAAGTCTCTGAAATAGYGTTAGCTTCTAGCTGTGCAAAAGTTTAAAAGTTGATGAACCAACGATTTATTGTGCAAGGCCACCAGTGGAACTGGTTCTGTAGATTTTAATGGGGAGATGGATTATTCATTCCAACAAGGCTAAATGAAAATGGTGGCTGTGTGCTGTTGCTGATGTTGTTGCAGAAAAATGCTTTTAGGAAATAAAACCCGTGTCCTGTGGATGAAAGTGTGCCTCTTTTTTCAATGCGCTTTCCTCCAAACATATTAATTGAACCTACCAGAATTTAACTTCAGCAGAGCACAAATATAGTTTGTAGCTCAAAAGGAATTGAGAACTGCTAAGAATGACCTTGATAATTGGCATACTTCCTTTAGTTTGAACTTCCACGAACTCACCTTTGTAGTTATTCCTAAGGGCATGGCACTAGTCGCAATCAATTTTGAATTTTATAAGTGTAAGCATCTTTGATCTCTTATGCAGTATATAGAAAACCATTACACTTTTTTTTTTTTAAATGGTGTAATGAATTCTGAATACTTGATAGTACTGTGGGGTGTTTCTTTTCAAATTCTTTTCTCTGCAATTGAGAGCCCTTTCTCCTCAGTGGTATGGTCATGATACACTTGCACCGTTTATGTCATGGTCTTTAATTCTTTCTCTCTCCTTCTGAAAAAGCACTCCAAATACTTCTCCTGGAACTCTAAGAGTAGTAATAAAAGAACTCTGTACTTCCACCTCYTCTTGATCTTTTTCCTTTGCTCTCTTTTCTCTTGTTTCTTGGTCCATCTAGTACTTTTACTCCTCTTTGTTAGCAGAGAGGAGCTGTTGGGAAGAGGGAGTCACCTGGAATAAGAATGCTTATGTGTAGGGCATTATCTAATTCTTGACTTCAAGAGCTCTGTGTAAGGGTAATGGAACTGGCCAAGTTGAAGAAAGAGGATGAAGATGGCTTCATGTCAGGATGCTTTTGTAGCCTTCGCTGGATGTGTCAATATAAATCCCAAATGAGTTCATTGCAAATAGAACTTGCCTGTGTAAAACAGTGCAAAATAAAGGAGATTAGATTGCTAAACAAGCTATTGAGTTACAGTTGTTTTTAGTTTTCTGTATAAATTATCCTGTTATTTGCTCATGGATCAAGTCAAACTTGATACTGTTTTTATTCTAGATGATTTTGGCAAAGCACTCATTTGTCTCAATTTCTTCACCAYGTTGGAAGCGTTTTTCTTTGATAGTGTCAAAGCATATTGAAGTTCTTGACATTAACTACTGTATTAARTATAAAATATTGCATCCTAAAGTTGTCTCATGCTAGTTTATGTGGCTGTTTTCTTTTGTCTGGGAATTTTACAGACATGTTGTAAGGCAGCTGCAGTTGGAAACCTGCTGCTGTGTCTTGGAAGCCAGCTGAAGTACCATTCTTTGTATGAGCTTTCAAACTCGTATTTGGCTGAAGACAACACAGATATTCAAATCTGAGGTGCCAGAGTGTGCTGATGAGGAACTGTTTTTACTGAGGTGGTTTATTTAGTCAGTCTTGTTAAGTTTTTTTGATCGTTCAAGCTGGTCTGACATATCTGTACAAAGCCAGACCTCATTGTAATCCTACTTTAAAGGCAGCTTGTAGGTGGTTTTCTTTCAAGACTTATTTGTCCACAGATAGAGACCTACTTCTGTCTTCTGATAGTTTGTTGATTGATATTAAATAGCATTATCTGGGTACTTTATATTAGCAAAATTAAGCTCTCAAATGGAGTATAATAGTGTCTGTATTATATGATAATTTAACACCTAGCTTTTTTAATATCCCTTTTCTGGTTCAGGGTTTCCTGTATCCTGAAGACTTTGTAGAATAAATGGAAAACAATAGCTTTGATAATAGAATTTGTGTGTAATGCAGTCTCCTATAGGTAAAGGTTTAAACCACTTTGCAAAGCTTACTTATTATTATTTACTCCCTGACCTCATTAGGAGAAGATGGAAACTGTGCTGTCCTTACCAGCTGCAAACTCTTTGAGACTTTGATGGCTGTTATGATTGCCATTCCCACTGACAGGCTGCTGTACTGAAAAGAAAAGGAAGGGAGACGTGAACCCTGGGGCCGTGTGCGATACGGTATCGCAGCGCAGGACAGCGCGGAGCTGCACTCTGTGCRATTGCCAGACACTAAATCAGCTGTGCTGTCCCAGAGCCAGAAAGCAGGAGCTTTCACACTTGCTGCCTGTTTCCCACTCATTGTAAAGCCCTGCCCTATCACTTGATAGACCTGGAAAGGAAGCGCAGAGGAAGCAAGTGCCACTGCTGGTTCAAAATGTTCCAGGGCGACTGGAAACTTTGAGCAGTGGCCTGGGTGAGAAGAACAAGACCTTATTGACAGGGTTCAATCCTAGTTAAGTCTGTTTCCCATCAACTTCCTTAGTAATCACAGCCTTTCTTTTTTCATCTCCTTTGCACTCTCTTGTTCCCCCACTTTCACCTCATTTTTAAATTTTATTTATAATTTTACGTTGTAGTGGACTGAGCAACCAAGGAGAACTAGGAGCTTTCCCCCCTCTCTGCTAAATCCTGGAGGAATTGCTAATGAAAAAGATGACAAAAGCATTAAAGGTAGATGTCATCTCCCCCTTTGGCCTGTGTTTCTGCAAATTTTCCATCAAATATTCTTTGAATTTCTCTTTTCAGTAGGGACTTGTTCTTATCATTTGATGTACATATTCTTCCAGTGAAGCCATGGAACACGTGGTTCATTATTTTCCCAATTAATCAGTGTCATAGGCTGCTATTACAGAGGCAATAGCCCTGTGAAGATCTGTGCACACACATGTACRTGTAGTGGGAGAAAGATGGAAGCTGAAACTTTCTTGGTTTCAAGCCCTTCTAGACTGTGAGACTCTATGAAGCATTTATACCATGAAGTAATTCCTTTTCTAATGCTKCATTTTTAAACATAGAGCAATGTGCCCCTTGTGCGGTGTACTCTGCCATTTTGCATACGTGTACCCAGGATTTTGCCATCAATGCAGTGAGAAATTTCCCTTGGGAGCCCTACTCCTGTTAGGGGCATCCTAGTGCATCTAAAATTTCTTACTTTAGTGTTTTATTCTTCTCTCTGTGAGGCAAACCCCCCCCCCCGCCCCCCATTTAATATGAGGTAAAAAGGCTCTTCTCTGGAGCAACATCACTTTTAAGGGATGATCAGAGAGATGTCTGTTTAGTTTTTCCATTAAATGTCTCTGGCCATGGTTATGATAGAGCAGATCCACATAACAGAGTTTAAACCTGTAAGCATAGGTGGCATCTCAGTGTTTTTATGGTCTTTTTGTAGCAAGTCATTTGGGTCTGGTGGAATGCATTCACRTGTTAAAGGAACAAGCAATTCAAGAAGTCAGTGAAATCTGCAGACTTTGGGCGTGGGTAATCATTGAATTGGTCATGAGAACTCTTTTGAGGGCATAAAGTTTGCTGGGTTTATGATGATGTGTACACATTTATGAAGGTGACATGAGTTTAACATGTGCTAGCATGTGTTTTAAAGTATTTGCTTTTGGAGAGCTTAATCACTGGAGTTTGACAAGGATTTCAAAGGAGAAAAAAAAAGAAGAAAAATCCCTGAAATTAAATGACCCAAATTCTCAACCTTCAATGACATACATTTAAACTTTGAAAATGGCTTTTATTGTGTAGCTTAAATATAAGGTATGCTAGGGATGTTTTTGAAAACTCAGTAGGTCAGCCAAGGCAGAATTATTGCTGCCTTCAGAAGCCTTGTAGAAGGAGCTSCTGGGCAAGGGAGACGCCAGTGTGACAAGGTGCTACAGAGGCACGTTGGTTTGCAGAGAATGCCAAGCTTGTACTATTTTTTTACATGTTTTTCTTGCCCTATCTCCAAAATAGTTCAAATTCAATGACTATGTTTAGGATATTTTGGAAAGATAGTCCCCAGGCACTTTATAATGGAACTTGGGAAGAGATTCAAGAGATGGGAATTCTCAACCAGGATTTGTAAGCAAGTCATCTTAAAATATACTGCTTCATAGTCTAAAATTAACTAGAGAGTCTGTAGTATTTTTAGGTCAGTGTATGAATCTGGAGAAATCAAAGTATAGGTTTGTTTTACCCAATCTACTCACTATAAGTTTTTTTCTTCCCTCTTTTGAGATCTTAAGCAGTCCAAATCTCCCAGGGCTATTCAATGTGTTTCTAACATTTTCCTATATCTTGCTCTTCCCAGGATGGATCGTACTTGGCTGAGTTCCTGTTGGAAAAAGGCTATGAGGTGAGTGACTCGGTGGCTGGCTGCAGGCTGACGGAGTCATTTGGATGCTGCAGCTCCAGCCTGCTTCCTCTGCTTCTGTCCTTCTCTGTGTATGTTTTCCACTCCAGTCCTAGATAACAAATCCAAACTCCAGAGAGGAATGTGCAGCATGGCCTGTAATCATGCCAGGTTATTGTACTATTTATCATCTAATGTCCACTGGTGGATTCCCTCTTCTCCTCAGGGTATAGCTGCTTTGCATGTTTCCCGCCAGCTCAGATAAGCAGTGACCTGCGTGAGCCAAAACTGTAAGGAGGTAGGGAATAGTTTATGATACAATGTACCACATAAAGGAATAAGAATCTCTTGTTTGTTCTCTCTCCCCACCTCTCTCTCTGCAGTAAAGGCCCTTTTATTTTGGCGGTTGTATTTCAGCAATGAAAACTTTCAATTTTTGCTTTCTCTGTTCAAAAAGAAGAAACCAAACCTTAAAGCAAAACCCAAACAACAAATCCCAAACARGTTTAACTTTGGTACAGTTATTTTCTACCTTTTCTCTTGGATTAATTAATAATTGCTTGGCATGTGATTTTTTGCTTACCTTTTCCTTGAAATAAWTTTTTGTTGCATAATTTTCCCTGGCAAAAATCACATTGTTGCTATTGTTATGGTATGATTTGAGGGGTTTGAACTGATKTGAGCATAAATGTATTTTTGCCTTCTTTGGTCATACAAGATGCTCCTAAAATGTATGATAATGGAAGGAAATGGGGTGGTCAAATTGATCTCCCCACAATGTAGTATTTTTGGGAGGGTTTGGTGCTTGTATTAATATTGAATTTTATTACTTCCATTGTACTACTGCTTCATAGCTTAGTGAGAAGTCTCTTCTCAGCCAGTCTGTGCTTYCCATACTTTTGTACCAGATTAATCCTGCCTTGCTTATTCCATCCTTTCTTTTGCTTTGTTGGTTAATTTGCCTATTGAAGTTGTTTTTTCAGTGTTGTAAATTGATTACTATTTCTCTGTTCCCTCTGGGGACAAGGTATATCATTGTGGTTGCTTTTGCTACTTTGAAGGCAAAAGCACATGTTCTCCCACAGTCCACAATGAAGTTGAAGTAATTGAAATATTACCCTTTCAACAATACAAAGGTTGCTATAATTGGATAGAGTTTTTCCTTTCTGTTCTTTAGCTCTCCATCAATTGCTTGGAATTCTTTCCTGTGTTTCCATTTAGAAACCTCTGTTCCTGAACACAAGTGTGCATATGATAACTGATTGCCTCCCTAAATGAGATGCTTCATTTGATGACTTTTTTTTTTTAACGTTTCAATGTGTTTGAAGATCTGTCTCTGTTGAGAAAAATCCGCTGATACATTCTTAACTAGATTAACCAGTTTGCACACATTTTGGCCTGTCACAGAGTTTGCATTTCACTTGTCCCATGCAGACAAAGGTACCTTTCATCAGCTTTCTTAGGGTAATATTGCTGTCATGGATTAAGCATTTGGCAGGTTTTCTTGCTCTTGTATGTGCATACCAGAAAAAGGAGTGGGAGAAGAAGGAAAAAAAAGAAAAGCAAAAATAAGCAGGATTCACATGTTTTTTTGTTATTGCTGGATGTAACAGGCTCTCTGGATTTGTCTGTTTACTGAATCTTTTGAAGTCCTGGGATGGTTGCATTTAGCACATCTCATTGGTCAAAAGTTTGTATCACAGTCGTGAGCAGACACAAAGCTCTTGCAAGCCCAATCTTTCATCAAGCTTTTGAGCTGGCAAGATTTGACTTATTGGTCAACTGTTCAGATGAACATGAATTTCAGCATGACTTAATTCTGAGAGAGATAATTGAGTGCTCAAAGTCTCTCATCAGAACTTTAAGCTGAAATATTTAATTTTGCCGGAAGAATCACAGAATAATTTAGGTCTTGAAAATGACCTCCAAGATCATCCAGTCCAATTTTTAACTCAACRTTGCCAAGTTCACCACTAAACTATCTTCCTAAATGCCAGATCTACTTGTCTCTTAAATACTTACAAGGTTAGTGACTCAACCGCTTCTCTGGGCAGCCATTCCCACTTTGACAATCCTCTCCATGAATAAATTTTTTCCTAATATTTAATCTAAGGTGTTGAGCACCTCAGTTTGCTTTCTTCAAAATACTTAGTTACATTAAAACTGCAAAGTCTAATATTTTACTAGGCAAAGTAATAGTTTGAGTACTCAAAATATTTTTAGCATCATTTGTGAAACTGAAGTTACTGTGAAAATGAAATTATTATGAAAGTGTCTTTTTTTGAGTGTTTCTCTGTAAACTTATGTCCCTATAAATTATTCACRCAATCTATAAAGAATTTTTATAGGGCTTTTAATTACAAGTTTTTTATGATGTATCTTTGTAAATCCATTATTTGATGGAAATTTCTTTTGGGGGGCACATTGTTCAGTGCTTCATTGATCCTGAAAGTGCAAATGTTTTGTTCAGTTGTGGAAAATTTAGTTTGAATTGTAGAACATGGTATGTTGTGAGCAATGTGACAGGACACRCAAGAGATTTTCTACAAGGAAATTGGCTTTGTAAATTTGACCTGTATGCTGTAAAGCTGAAGTTATTGAGCTCTTTTAAATCTTGCCACTAAAATGTCATTCTTAAATCAGTAAACTGGTCTCAATCTGCAGTTGTGTGCACCTTTTTACTTGGTTAAATTTTGGACTTAAGATGAAATGAAAAATGTTTTCTTGACCAATAACCATAGCTTGTGTTATGTGTAAAACAAGAAGCCTCGAACTAAACCAAAATGCTGCCTATTCCTTCTTCTATATTCTTGATAATTAACATGGAGTGGGAGAGTAAAGGGATGGCCTCAACAAACCAAGTCTAGGATGCATCAAAGTACAAGGGRTCAATTTTAGAAATAAAAGCCAGGGGGAGGTGGAGGACAGTCAGATGCTTAAGCTTGATTTCATTTGTGCAAGCATGACTTCTGTAGCTGGTAACCAAAGCTAACGTGGAGTTGTCTTGCAGGACAGGAGGAAACAGGGTCAGTGTTCGAAAAATTTCTCTAAGGTATTAGGCACAAACAGTCTTTTCTTTAATGTTAGTCAGRACCAGTGTAGCTTTTTTTCACCAGCTTATTTACCGTGGCAGGTTAAAGGAAATTCCCAACCTGGGCTTCAGCCTTAGGCTTGACTGTGTCTCCTGTAACCCACTGGAGAACAGTGACTCATGAGGTTTACAAAACAGCACTGACTGTTCTGGCTGTTCTTCCAGCACCCCAGAAAGTGAATGACAGCTCATTTTTAAAGTACATTTGGGCCTTGCAGCTGCTGCTCCTTCTTTCCCCTTCTTTCTCCCCTTCTCTCCTCTCTGCCCACTCTGTCCTTTGCATAGCCCYATCTCCTGATGCTGCTTTTCCTACGCCTGTCTATGCCTCCAAAAAGACTTCTCTACAACCAAGGAGCAATGGTTTTCTTGGCATTCGCATGTTGCTTCTCCAGCTCCAGTAATGTTGTCAAGCCTCACTCACTAGGAGATAGTGCTCTGGGGCAATTCAGTGTGTTTTCTGTACTGTGTGTGATGTTTGGGGTGCTAGTGGTGTAAACAAGGGAGAAGGGGAAACCACTCAATGGTGCTAAAGTAAATATGACAGAATATGACAGCACCTGACCTTATCTCTCAGTATGATGTTTGTGAATTGGATAACTGTCCATCTTTAGGAACAGAGATGAGCTCTGATTACCTGATAAAAGGGTTAGGCCCATGTACATGAGAATTTTGAGTGATGGTAATGAACACTTTCCTCTTGACATTTACCACTTTTCTTTTTTCTCTTGTTCAATCCCCAGGTGCATGGCATTGTTCGTCGGTCCAGTTCCTTTAATACAGGCCGGATTGAACACCTCTACAAGAACCCACAGGCTCACATTGAAGGAAGTAAGACTTTGGTTTTATATTTAAGGTGGTATATATTGTATTTTGTCTGGGCCGTGTGTTTGGTGGAGAAAGGTCCCTGGGAACTGGAAGGGAATTGAGTTTTCTTCTGCTAATGTTAGCTAGCTGCTCCATCTGAGAATGAAAAATGACCATTTTTCTCTGAAGATGATGTGGCATGAAATATGGATACTCTTGTGTGTGGGAGTTTTTAAAAGTGGAAAATAGGAGAGGGACCCAGGAAAGTACTTTGTGTAGAAATGCTGGCACAGTTCAGAACTAGCTGGGCAGTACCAGTTAGAGAATGGCTGGGCCTGGAAAATACTATGTGAGGTTAAAAATAGTGAGATTTCAGAATAGTTAAATATGGGGTTTTTTGAGGTAGTTGTCTTAAGTAAGTACTTCACTTGTGTTTCCTCATGAGCTCCATGGCGTCCAATGGAGATGAAGGTTTGGAAACAGCCTGTATGAGAGCATCAATAAAACATGATCCGTTCTTAYTGATGACAGGAATAATGAATCTTTGGACCCTCTTAATTCCTGCACCTGAGGAAGGGAGTACCTGGCTTACTTGAAGGAAAGGCATTTCTCTTGGAAATTTGCTGACAATTTTCTGTATTCTCTGTTACCAATGATAACCTGGAAAGTTGAAATTATTACCTTTAGTGTACACGTGGCAAAAAATAGTTTATTCTAACTGAAAGGAAGTTAACTGCCACTTAATGAGAAACAGCTCAAACGTTGGATGGCTCCAGCTCAGCGGAAGGATTGAGCACTGTAACAAGCACACAGCTCTCCATGCTATGTCTATTTTGTAGAGTTGTGCAAGYTGTTCTAAATAGTCCAGTTTAAGGTATTGTTAACAAGTATCTTCATGGTGTAAAAAATCATGTCTTTGAAGTCTGCTTCACACCATGGTTAAACAGAGCCTAATTTTATCYAATTTAATATATAATGGAACTTCTAGATTTCCTTTGGTCTTTGCTTGTAATTTTTATTTWAAAAAATGTTTAATTTCTGACRTGGTACTGCTCTGATTAGTTGCTGCTTACTGTACACTGCTCATTAAAGTATCTGATTAAGAGAGGGGTAGAATTGAATAAAATATCTTTATGAAGAATGCTGAAACCTGTTTTTTCTGTCAAGAACAATGTAAGARCTGTTTCCCATGATTTGCATTCTTGGCTCACAAGGTAGAATGAAGAAAATGAAATCAAACAGGAACCTGTGCATTGTGAGGACCATCTTGTGCTTATGAAAAGTGATTTGAGATGACAATGGAGATCAAAATAAATATACATACAAACATTTAAAGGAAGGGATGGAAGGAAGAAAAGAGAAGAAGTTAACTTTTCGCCTGCTTCTTATCTCATTTTCCTTTAACTAAAGAATGTAGCCATATGAATGGGAGGAGAAGGAATTGGACATGGAATCTCAGGAAAGGCCACTCTGTGGAAACTGTTTGAAAACAATGGGTTTCCAGGCAGTACTGGAGGAAGCGAAGAAGCAATAGTAGTTGATGTGAGCAAACCCTAATTTTATCTTTGCCATGTGTGTTTTTCCTGTGAGGAATCAATTGCATGTTGCAAGATGGTGCTCTTYATAGACAGGGAACCTCTTTGTGTGAAAAAAGTAGGGAGCACAGGAAGGAAGACAAGGTGTATCCCAGAGAAAAGGCCTCCAGCTGTTGCTTGGTAAGGAGGTCTTTAGATTGGAAAATGCTACTAAAGCCTGAAGGTTCTGACATTTGATCTGTGTTGATGAATCTGTGCACCAAATAAACCCCATTTCTAGTAAGACTTTCCACTTAGCYGTTGATTCTTGAAAGACCATCTCTTTCATGGGTCAGGAGGGAACATAACTTCATTCCCTGCTCTCCTTTAGAAAGGCCATTTGGACCAAAACTTTGAAGACTTGATTGTGGACCAAAATAAGCACTGTCYTTGAGAGCATTAAATTTATGGGTAATAGTGGACTGGTGTCCCTGTTTCCTGGGTCAGCCCAGCTGGCAGCCCACCCTCCCCTGGGAGGCTCTGAAACTGCTCTCTGGCCTGGGGGTCATGGCAGGACTGCATGTCTTTGGTCTAGGAAGAGGAACGCAGGCTCTGGTATCTTTCCTGCCTAGCATTACCTGTTAGCCGCAGTTTCAGCTGGGTCTGAAGTCTCTTCAGARTGTACTTTTCAACTGATGTGATTGTGGAAACAAATTTCAAGAATATACCATGGCTGTATTACTTTATCAACCTGAAGAACCTTGTGCACATATTTTATGTACAGGGCTGAACATCTGAGAACCGTCTAATSTGTTAACTTCCTTGCTGTTTTATACTGTTAAAAAAGAAAGAAAAAACAAAAAGAAAAACCTGAACCAGCATAAAGAACAACAAATTCACATATCTCAACAGCAGTTAAAAATGTATTTCAGGACTAAAAAATAATAAAAAAATTATTAATGTCATAAACATTAAAATGAAATCTATATAAATATGACAAGTAAACATAAACAGCTAATTTATCAATAGTTATAACTTTTTATTGGAMAGATCTGTGAATAGCAGTGTGGTGGTTTGATTTTTCAATTTTATTTTAAATAAGAACAAAAAGATCTGTTTTGTGAATTTCACTTTTGCAATGTTTTCTTGATAGGTCAGGGTCTGAAAACAAGGACAACTTGATAAACCATTGCAACTTGCTCTTTATATTTTGACAGGAGCTGGTTGCATGCTCTTACCTATTTTTACACAAAAATTAGAAAGAAACTGAAGTCTGGAAAGGATAAATAACATCTATATCTAGCTAATTTTGAGACTTTGATGCAAAGTATGACAAACCRTGTTTTATTGACAGTTAAAGTGTTCTCTTAAATTCCCTTCCAGTGTGCACCTGTATTTTTTTAAATGGAGAAACAATAGTAACAAATGCAGCAGGTTGTACTGTAATGTTATTTAAGTGTTAATCTAGTAGGTATCTTAACGTATTTTTGTTGTGTTGTGAAACCACGGTGAGAAACTAAAATATGTGCGATGTTTTGGAAAAGAGAAGAATGCTATTGATGTATGCTTAATAAGTTATTAAACGTTTTTCAGTGAAAAATTGGAATCCCAAACTAAAAAATGCCCCATTCTTGTGACTGGAATTCTGTATCTGACATTAAACTTATTTATACAACCTGGGAAAATGAAGTCTAAGCTATTAAACAAATTATATAGATGTTGCTAGATAAATAAGATAATTGAAAAAAGAATCTGAAATGCTATTCAATAGTCTTATGGTGAAACGTATTTTATTGTTAAAGCAGGGGAGAAAAAAAAACAAGCAAAACCAAGTTTAGCTGCTGATCTCTTGACTYGTTCCAATAAATGTTTGCTCAGACCTTGACCTGAAATAGGATATGGACCACGAATGCAATATTCTGAGATTAAAGTGTATTAACTCTGTGTTCTTAAACTCTGAAGACATGAAGCTGCACTATGGAGATCTCACAGACAGCACCTGCCTGGTGAAGATCATTAATGAAGTCAAACCCTCTGAGATTTACAACCTGGGAGCTCAGAGCCATGTCAAGGTGAGTAACCTTCTCTAGCACTGAGAATTGTGAAYGTGTTAGTGGTGTCAGTATATTACCTTGAATATTTTAGACTGCAGCATTTATAGCCATTTTAACAACTGTTAATTTCATCAGGTAAACAATGCCTTCAGTCAAGACAGTCATGTTTGCTGTGGYGCTAAATTACTGCATGAATTTGCTACTCAATATATATTAAATTGTCAGGAGAGATTAAATTTTTCATTGTCAACAAAATCTGCATGTTTAAAAATCTGGTTTTCCTGCCACGTGAAACAACTTTTGCTGTAGACTTTGCTGCTGATCAGTCCTAGGTGAGAAATTATGCAGTCTTCTTAGGCCAAGCAGTACTTAAAACAACATTATTGGGTTTGTGTCAGAGTGCATCACTTCTATAAARGCTTCTATACCAGTTTTCATTCAGGTGATACTCTTTGAAATATTGACCTACAAACAGAAAAAAACAGCTCTGTTATCACCTGAGGTATTACAACACTTTTGGGATTTCGGTTACAAAAAAATCAAGTTATAGCAACTGKAATAAAAAGGGGTCATTAAAAACTAGTAGTTTGACCCTGGCAAGTACTGCTGCATCAAAAGGATGGAAAATGAATAGTAGAGGCAATAACTTTGTAGTTTATGTTTATTAAGCTACACTGCTGTAAAAGTTCAGTTTACTAACAAGTGATCACTATTTACTTGCAAAATCCTCATTCATACTTCACAATTACAAACTGAAGCTGATGTCCAGGTAGCAAATTGTCATTAAAATCTTGTTTCAGTCATATGTCCTGTCCTTGTTGTGTGCAATATGTAAGCATTTTAAAACTATAATATTCCCTGGCTTCTCTTGAGGTGAGAAGTGAAGGAGTATTTAAGCCTCCTGAAAATYAGTTCGGCTTTAGTTTTCTAAGTAAGCCTTCCCACAAAAAGCAGTGTGTTGTTCCTATCGCTGTAAGTCTTGAAATGCAGCAAGAGAAAATCACGTTGAAAGACTGCAGTTGTTGACAACACACACAGCAGAATACAGACATGAAATGAAAATAATTCTGCTTTTAATTTGCTTTCATSATTGAATTAACTGTGTTAACATGGGTCTGGTTTATTAGCTCATGTACAGCAGTGCAACAACTGGGCTATATGAGTCTAAGGGCAGAAGATGGTCTGGAAGATAACTGAACTGCTGCTTTGCAGAGTGAAATCTGAGCCAGCAAACTATGCTGGGTATTTGCAGCCCACACCTAGGTGTCCCAGCATCCTTTTTCTTGAACTAGTTCACTGTATAGCAATCTCTGTGGGAATTATCTGTCCCACTTAGTTTGGGACTAGGATGTTAGTACCATGTTAACATCATCTATCTCCATCTATCTCTATGCCTGCTGCAGCTGCAACRGCTTGGTCACAGCACTGGGAGGGCTTGAAGGGGTAATAGTGGTGCTTGTGCTGCTGCTATAGATTCTTGGATCATTCTGCTATGGGTTATGGGAAGGATTATTCCTCAGATGTCTCACTACATGATTAACTCAGTTGGTTAAAGCGTGGGGCTAATAATTCCAAGGTTGTGGGTTTGATTCCCATATGGGCCATTMATTTAAGAGTTGGATTTGATGATCCTTCAAGGTCCCTTCCAGCTAAGACTATTCTGTGATTCTGAGCCAATGCAGATCTGGCACTGACTCTTAGCTTTTGAAAATCTAATGTCCTGRAGGACAATGAAAATGGCTCTGTTAGAAGCTGACCTGGATGCAGCAGGCTGATACTAAGGCAATGTTAGCAGCAGTCCTATGGGAAGTCTAGATGAACTTCTTCAAAGTGTGCTTGCTTCCTAGCATCTTCAGTAGCATTTGAGGTGTTGCAGTTGAGGAGAGAAGGTAAGMGCCCCGAGTCCATTGATTGAGGTGATCGGGTTAGTTGACTATGTTATTATTGGTAGGACTTAAAAACAGTCCAACAGTATTTAGCATTTTAAGATGATTTCCAGTGTTGAAAAAAGGAGTAGATCTTGGCCATCTGTTCAGGTGAATGTCTTCACCAGAGACCTAAACAGCTGTTAGCATTAGACTGTTGTTATATAAACTTACTGAGTTTGCTTGTGCGCATCATGTTTGGGGAAGGAGGGAAAAGAACTTCTAATCTTAGCTTGCTTCACGTTCTGGTCACTTTGAACTGGTGACGTCTTCAGGATTTTTTTGGTGGTGTTTGYTTTGGCTTGTGTTTATGCAGAATAAAGTTTTCTATCACTCTCACTTCCAGTTAGTTTATGTGAGCCATGCTGAAATGAAGGAAAATAAAATCATAGGAAGTTGGTCTGGTTTCCTGTAGGAAACCAATGAAGATGAAATTGGTTCTTGGAATGAACCCACAGTAGTCTGGGAAATACTGTCAGAGAAGACATTTTTCTGAATCATAAATAGTGAGGATTGTGACTCATAAAGTAGGTCACTGGGAGGCTGATCTGATCYTGTACATGGGAGAAAGTGAGAGAAGACTGAAACTTGTTCTTTATTAAAAACAGTAAACTTRGAATGATATCATCAGTAGGAACAAATTATCCAGTGTGTGTTCCTCCCTGTTTTGGAGAAACAGGGATTAGCTCTCTGCACTGTGGCTTCAGCATGRGATGTTCAGAAAACAGTAGTACATTCACTTCATGGCTACTAAATAAACAGTTTGGCCTCATTTTCTCTATCTAGTCTTCATATGTTCTCCTGCTTTGAGTTGTAGTTCTTTGGGAATCTAGTGTTAAAAGTAGGATGGAGACCCCAAAACCTCCATGGGCAACCTGTTTCCTCACCTGTGCAGTTCCTTCACTCTTACAGTAAAAAAACAGCACACATCACTACAAATTTTCGTATTTTTAAGTGATGTGTTTCCTGTATTTCAATTTCTGACYATTGCCTCACCTCCTGTCACTGTATACTGCTGAGAAGAGTCTGTCTCATTCATCCTTTCCCAGCCCACTCATCAGGCAACACATCAGGGAGATCACTCTGGGCCTTCTTCATGTTAAAAAASCCCAGCTCTTTCAGCTTCTCCYCATWAGACAGATGCTCCAGTACCTGTGGCTTTTTGTGGGCTAAGACTACCCTGACCAGTTCTTGCTTGGCTGTAAAAATTGTCTGTTGATAGCAGTTCCCCTTATGAGCTTTTCAGTCACCCACATCAGGTTATCAATGCCCTCCRGAAACCTTCTGGCTTGCACCTGCTCTGTTGTCCCAGGTATCAGGATGAGGACCAGGATATTTGAGTATGGGCTTTCTTACCTTACCTGAAGAAAGCTTTATCTACTACTGCATCACATTATAAAGCCTGTTTGCATCCCCAGGCTCCTCACAGTCTGAGGAATATGAACCATATGGGAACTAGGTCATGTTTTTCATTTCCTRTCACAGTCTTTTATGGGATTCGTTTTCCTGCAGTTGTAATTGTGGTTGTGATAATTGCTGGGGGGGWGAGGGTGCTGTGCAACATCATAGTGGTGAAGGTAGTGTTTGGGTCATGGCATGGAAGCTGGCATCCTCCTGTTTAGTACACAAGTGCAACTATATATTGCTCACTTTCTCCTGCAGGTTTTATCAGGGATGTTGTAGGGGCAGTATTCTTCCCCCATCACTTCTCTGTCCATGCAGTTAATAAAGCTGAAAATCACCTATGACAAAGCCTGTGTTGCTCTGAGGGAGTCTCACATGAAGAAGGCACTTTCACTGCACGTGTACAGTGAGTGCTTAGCTATGAGGGAAGTCAAGGTGCTAAATAACTTATCATGGAACTGAGTACTGAAGTCTCCTGATTGCAGAGTTCTGGCATCCTTTCAAAGTCTCATGCTGTTCAACAGCCAGGTTTGGGAATGTGCCCTCCTTACAGAAGAGCTCTCTATTAAAACTCCTTATGTTGGAAACTCTTCAGTTTGGTTTTCCTTAGCTTTAAATATCTCAGTAACACTGAAGCAAAATAGCTCTTTCTGATTGCTGTTGTTGTCTATTTAATGGATTAATTCTGAAAATAATTATTTTGTACTGGAGATATGCTTTAGTAATATGGTCCTTTAAACAGGAATACTCATCTCTAATTTGTTGGGTGGGGGTTTTTTTATTGCACATAAATATCATTAACAAGTAAATCTTAATGATTCTACTTCTGTTTTTATGTGCTAGATGTATGTATACAGTTTGCTACTGATTCTGCAATGCTCTCTCATGGCAAAAAATAGTGTTTGTTATTGTTGGGCTCTTGGACTTTGTAACTTTTTTTCATTTATATGGCATTGCTTATGTGAAACTGTAGGCTAAATAATTCAAAGAATTAATTGTAAAGCTTTTTCCAGTATTCCATTAGTAGCAAGGYTTATAATTACATAATTCATGCTTTATGTACCATACCTTAGGGTTCTTATCGCTCAGTATGCTGTTTTTTACTATTGCATGGGTTTCAGGCTTCTTATGAATATCACAGAAGCTCACAGCTTCTGAGAAAATGAATGGATTTTTTGTGTGTTTTATAGAAGAAAAATTTTAGTGTAACAAGATCTAGTCTAGTTAATTTTAACAAATATTAGCAATACTCTAGAGATGTAGTACAGCTTATTCACAGGAAAAAACAGACCTTGATTTTATGTAATTAGAGAATTTTATAGCTATACTTTATAGAATATGTTATTGTCTCACTATGGTATAAAATTCCTTCTAAATTAGYGTGTGGCTGTTCAATTTGTTAAAGAGAAGTTGAGTTTCCAAACCTGATTTATGCTATCAGACTATAAATATAGAGCCTTCTGCACCTCTGATTGGTGTAGGACTCCTGTGTGGGGCWGTGGTTCTGTGGCGTGCTCAGGTACATGTCAGTCTCTTGTCATCTGTTTACTGGTGGTGGCATCTCATAACACCAGCCTTGGGAACACAACCTCACTGGAAAATTGTTGTGCTAACCAGCAAATGCTGTATTTGCAGAGGGCTTTAGATGGTGGGGTCTTGGTCCTTAGCCAGGACAATTAGGCTCTCTGCTGTAAATACAAAGGAATAAAAACTAGCTGGGCTACCTTCTGTCCTGCAGAGTGGTGTTGTGCTTTTGCTCATGCTGGTATTATGCAGGATGTGATCTTGTAGGGTGCTGAACTGTCTTAATTTAGTTCAGCACACCCTTTTAACTGATTTAACTTCAGACTATTGCAGTTGTTCGGATGCTTTCCTGAGTTTTGTGCAGGATGCTGTGTCCTTGTGGGATGGAGTGCACCAGAGGGCAGAGTAAGCCTCTCAAGTGATTCTTTTAAATGCTTATGTGTTGTTTGGCTGTGTGTACCTTAACCTCTTTAAGTAATCTAATTCCTTTTGAGTGATCAGGTTTTAGGTAGCTTTACACTTAAAATATTTTGGGCAATTAGTATAATATGTGCAGTACCTGTTCAAACAGATTCTGTGTGGCCTGGAAGGAAAGGTAATTCCAGTAATAGTTAGCAATTGGAATTATATATGTCTCTTCACTTGGTCCACTAAACATTTATGGCAACTTTATACAATCCTGTAATTGCAGCTTATATTGTCAGACTAAATAGATTTAAAACCAAGTGTTAGTACTTAATCTGTTTAATAAAATTAATAGTTGCACTAACTTTAATAGTTAACTATATGTATTATAGCTGTAAATGCTATGAATACATAAAAAGAACAATGGAATAATGCACTCAGTGGTGCTCGTATTTATTAGCAAATACAAGCATTAACAAATTGCTCCCCAAACTAAGTACTATTTATCCTAATACCAATTAGAAAATTAAGACATTATGTTTATGGGTATATTTTTACTACAGAAGAACTCTCATGACTTCTGCTGCAGGCTGGTGTTGCCTCTGTGCCCTCCTRTCCCACATCTCTCATTTTCTCCTTACCAGCACCCTCCCTAGAGCAACAAAGCTTCTCCTTTTCTGCCTACTCTTGCTCTGAACTAAGGTGTTCTTTCCCTCTCTGAAGAAAAATACACAAGAGTTCGTATGCTTTTTGGATCACAATGACATTATTTATAATTCTAGTGAAAAGCTTGTATATTTTTAGTCTTTATCTTATTAATCATTTCCAGGGTAAATGCTGAAGCATATTCCTACAAATATGTTACTTAAGTGTGTTGGGAAAGCAGCCATGTAAAAAARAGTAGTACTTAATCAGGGATGTGAAAAGGGCCAGACTGATCCCTGAGACAGGACTTTTCCATATGRTTTAGTAATTAAAGAGCAGAATGCACACTGTCATGAATCTGTAACTGAAGATTATAGATTCCTTTAGAGGTTTTTTTTGCTGCTTCAATGGGTGTCTCTTGCATGATATTTTACAAATGCAAGCTGAGGACTTTTTTCAGCTGCTGTTCTTGTTTTGTGCAGTCACATACAAGGCAGGCTGAATGCCGTGATGAATGAAGTGGTGTTTATCTTTGTGACCCTGATGACGGGTAAAGTACCACCTCCTTCATCTCGTGCTTTGTGTGTGGTTTCTACTTTGAGGCTCTGTGATTTGACTTCCTAACTGACTTCTGAATTTTAACTCTGGTGCAGTGAAGGGGGACAGCCGGTCAATCCATGTTCATTCACTGCCTTGGCCCCTGTTACATCTGGATACCTGCTGAAATCAAACCCTTAATGAGCTCTGCTGCCACATAATTAAACTAAATTTTAAAATAATTGTATCAAAGCATATTTTATTTAGAGCTGGCCTATAAGTGGAAGTTTGTTAACTTGGATTCCCATTTTAGGGAAGAGTGGTATATCATACAATGCTACTTTTGTTTGTGATAGTCAAATCTCTGCTGTTACTGTAGCTATTTTATTTTAGTACGAAAGTAATTGCTGAAGTGGTTTTTGCTTTTGGGCATGAGCAGGGAGGAGTGATCAAAAACTTCCCTGAGAGTTTTGTTCTAACAGCTGCTGCGGGGAAAGAGAAAGGTGGAGGAAAGGGAAGGCAAACTCAGCTGTGGCATTCGCAGCGTTGTATTTCTTGTGTCAAATAGATGGCAGCAGAGCGTTGTAMACAATGGAGCAGCTCCATCCCGGTCTGGGAATGGGGGGGAATGACACTTCAAGCTGACTTGTATCAACTTCAGCCTTGAAACCTTGAAAGACTTGTCGTTTGGCATAAAATAAGGAAGAAAGCTACTATTGATAGTGCAGGCACATAAAGGATGAAGAAGGGCATGGGATGCTATAAAGTACTGAATTTCTGGAGTAGTCCCAGGTGGCAAAACTTAATCTTTTAAGGTATGTCATCCACTCATGCAACATGATTGAAATCAGCTAACATAATATGCATGTCAAAATAAAGAGACAGAAAGAAAAAGAAAGTATTCACAAGTTGCAACTGAAAGTGATATACAGCTGCCTTGGGGTACTGTAGGAGTTGGCCAGAAAGCCTATGTTTTATTTAAGTGAGTTAAAGAAAGGAAATGTCAGTCCTCAATCAGGCAAGCATTCTTTGGTAAGGTTTACTTAAATGTCAGCATTCTTAAGAAAAGAGCTGCAGTCTGTTCTGCTCTGATCCCCAAAATTAGGTTTGCTATTAAAATGGGTCAAACTGCAGATCTGTCTCTAGAAGTGTTTGATTAATAAAACTAGTCCAGGGTTTGGCTTAGTTTTTATTAAGTACAAAATTAATGGCTGCAATTAATGGCTGCAGTCATCGTAGGCATTAGCATATTTTGTTGTATGCTCATCTGCTTCTAAAGTTTTGGGGTAGGACGATCCCAAAATAAAAGGTGGAATTGAAGGCTTTGATGTCAATGATTGCTCTAGCCCTCAGATTTTTAAGGTATCATAGTAGAAAGATAGAAAAGAAGTTGAGAAATTATTCTTACTAGTATAGCATGACGGGTTTAGAAATTGTGTCAAGCCTAGAAAAGTCAATATGGGGTGCTATCTTATTTTGTAATATATTTTATTTCTCTTACAGCTCTGAGTGCAACCATCCTGGCTGAGCATTAGCTTTGCTGGTTATATTTATGATAGACCTCGTTAAGCGTTTACTTTTGTAAATGTGCTTTTTAACCCAGCTGCCAGAAAAAACTGTTGCAGCAACTTGGGGKTGTCTGGCAGGTTTCTGTTTTGATAAGAACTTGTTTCTCATATAATTGCATTTCTTTTYCCCTGATTTGAAATTTTAGTGATCCATCCACCCTTTTCATCAAGCTATTTAGAAACCCAAACCAGGGTGTAATTTATTTTTTACAGGTTTAAAGGAAATTATATTTGACTCACTTTGAAGTGTTGCAAATTGTGCTAACTGCTGCAGTTTACTGAGTTTGGAGGGTAACACAGGACTGCAAGAGTGTGGGTGATTTCCAGTATAGTTCGTCATACCCTGTGGAAAGAGTTAATATAATAGCTCTGTCTTTTAGAGCTTTTTAATTGTGCTTGAATTACTGCTCATGCAGAAAAATGAGCATGTCTGTGTGTGTTTTGGTTTTTAATAATTTGCTTATTTTATTGTTATTTAATTTCTTAAAGTGGCAATTTTAAGAAAAATCTAGGCATTACAATTATATGCAATATTTGTTGCATGAACATGRGTCAAGCTATGAAATTAAGGAAATGCATGTGACTTTTTGGATAAGTAATAATATGAAGCCATTTTAATACATTTTTTTCTTTAGCAAAGTGTTAAATCTCTTATATAATTTAATTTTTATTCCTTGTGTCTCTGAACAAGCATGGAGACRTGTTAAATTCTTGGAAGAAATAGCATGGTTGTGTTTTGATATTTTTACAAACCATTTACTAAATTGCTGTTCTGAACACTAGAAATGGAAGCCATAAAAAATCTGCGACTACACAATAATACRTGCATTGCACTGATTGTCTTGATGAATTAGGTTGGCAGAACAAATGCAAACTTTTTAAAATAAGCAGTTCCAAAACTCTCTCGGTAATTCTTCTTGAGGCTAAATGCTACAGACTGCTATTGAAGCCAAACCTCATTGAAATGTTTGCAAGGGGGTTGCTGGGGAGGAGTGTTGTTGTCGTCTCTTGCCACTTTTCCATTGAGGCGAGGATATTAGCTTGAATGACATCATTTAATTTTCTCAATTTTGAAATGGTGTATTTGCATAACAAAGCAGTATTTCTTTTTTTTTTTCCTTTAGTTTCATTAGGACTGTCGGGGTGTATGTGTGTGTGCATGTTTCCAGTCTTGTTGCTGAGTAATGCTAGAATTGCTCTTTGTTCTGTGCAAGTTTGGCTTTGTGGTTTATGCAACTTTAAAAATGTATGTATATATCCTCTCGACTTTCTTCATCTGTGGATGAAATAGACTGTGTGTCTTAAAGCTTCTCGGTGTTTAACAGCCATGCCAAACAAGGAAAATAAAGTATTTTCTGCAGTAAAAAATTGTTTCACTTATTTTCTTAGTGGGTAAAACAGCATTGAGAAAACCTAAATCACACAAGACATTTCTGTGGAAGAACTGTTGCAGTGAGACGTGCACAGTCAAACTCACAGAACCCCTATGATTTAGAATGGCTGTGTGGCCAGCAGTGACAGAACAGAGATTAATTCCACTGTTACAATTGACCATGGGCACGAGTTTCTAGTTTTCCTTGAGCATTTTAGAAATTGAAGGAAGAGGAAACAGTATTTGTTTATAAGTTCCAGAACCGTATTGAAACTTTTTTTTTTGCTACTTCATTATTGTCAATTAATGTTGTGGTTAGGAAAAAGTGAAAGTTGTCATTTTGGCATGTTTAGGATCTCTTGACGTTGTGTTCATTTTTATTTTCATGGTAAAAATCAGTCTTCTGTACAGAATATTGTGTCTTAACTGAGTGTCTCTTGTGAATGAGATGTTTGCTTTGTAAACAGTGTACATCTGGTTTTTATTGATCATCCATCGGAATTAGAAATCAGAATGGTTTAAATACTGTTGCTGCAGTTTAATSTTATTGTGATGATGCTGTGTTGCATTTTATTTGGCAGAAAACAGCTGTTCAGGAGATTTCTTGGTTTTCTTTAGATGCTGAAGAACTGTAACATAGGAATTTACCCCACTTGTGCAAAACATTCAGGTCTGGAGAGASAGAATGTCTTGATATGTGTTTGTGCTCTAACATGCAACTTGCTTTGTAGAGGTTAGGTATGTTTTATGTAATAGCTGAATGTTTAGAAAAAGCATAATTAAAAAAAAAAAATCCAGTACTGTCTGCCCTTACATTAGGAGCTCCCCAATTTCAATTATTTTTTATTGCACCAACATTTTGAAATGGAGCTGTACTGAGCATCTTTGGTGATAGAATTGGACTCCAAAAGACTGGCTAGAGCAACAGGATTAGTCTAGTGGTTTATCTTCCTATACAACTATGCATACTAGCTTTCCACTACCCTATTTTTCATTAAGTATTTACCAAATATAGTGGCTAGTATAATTGAATTGTGAACRTCTGAACTGCATTTTTCCTGTAAGTATGTGAGGCTGAGAAATAGCATTTTAATTTTAGCCAGACATTCTTGCATAATGTTGCTTCATGGTGATGCAATTTCACTGGCATAGCATCAGAACAAAGACTACAGCATCAAACAAGGATGTAAAAACAAATTAAAGGATGCTAGAAGCTTTAAGCACTGCTTTAAAGGTTTTAATATGCTTAATATTCCTGAWTTTTTTTAAGCTCTGTGTGTGTTTGTGTAACAATCTGTGAGTTCTGTGGAGCTTTTCTAATTTTATATTGGTGTAATATTTTTCCTTTGACTTGTTTCTAATACTCCACTGTGGCAAAGAACATCCACCAGAAATGATGTATTTTAATTACAAGGCATATGCAACCTATGTATTTAGTTAGCTGGGCAGTAAAATTTAATTGCAAGGCTCTAAAAAACGCTCCTGAAAACATTGCATACATTCAGCATAGCTAAATCTTTGGGCTAATAAAAGATTCAGTTAGTTTACTAAATCCRCATTATCCAAAATCCCAATACTGCTGAAAAAAAAAATAGAATGAAATTTGCATTGAGTAAAGAATAATATAAGATGCCTTTTTTAATGATGCTYGTCTATACTGTTATCTCTTCCATGTCGAAACTTGAATTACAGTAGCAGTCTTTGTAAGTTTATCTGAAATAAAAAGGTATATAATTCTTCCTGCAGATTTCAAAAGTTACAGCTTAATTGAAACAATACAGTACATAAATAGATGATAAATGAGAATTATTTTCAAAAGGACTATGCAAGGAGTTCTATAAAAAGCTTGAAGTTTGTTTTGTTTGGCTTTTTTTTTTTTCACGTACTAGATGTTCCTGAAACTGGTGCAATACTNAAAGGACTGATTGACTTGTCATGAGGTGTGATCTGAAGACAACTCACATCACTAGCAGAGATTCTTTATACTGCTTGGGAGCATTTCATGCTTGCAGGTTTTTGTTACTGTACTCTGTCTAATGTTTTGATTTTGTTCAGTTACCAGTATTTCTAGGTGTTGTGGATTTTCATTTTCTCACGTTTCTCACATTTTTTCACCATTACTGAATGCTGCAAATTCCAGTGAATGGCTGCATTTCATGATGTTACTGTATGTGTTCCTACATTGTATTTTTTTAATAGCTTGTGATGGTAAAAGACTATGTATTAGAAATTTGGACTGTAAGTGCTGAATGCTAATTAGGATTTAAAAGAGCGTCATCCAAGTCAGTTGAAGACAAACTTTGGGTGGTTTTTGGAGAGTTGCATACTGTTAACTGTGTTTAAATTGTGTAAGTAGTTTATTAGCCGTAATTCGTTGCCTTACGTTTGTGGTTAAGGTACTGAACTAGAATTCCTCTGTAAATATTAGTGTAGGGTATTCTTTATTTTTCCTGAATAAGTCAAAGCAAATGATTTGAATTTTCTCTCTAATGCTTCAGTTTAAAATAAATTATTGAAAATCTGTTGATTAGCATCAAGTCATATTGAAGTCAAAATTTCCTGATAATGACATGCAACTGATCAATAGATGATACTTATGATAGTATCAGTGTAGATTTAGCTATCTAGGAGCAGTAATATTGTTGCAATTTCATGGTTGAAAAATCCATGTAACAGTATCTAGTATGAAAACCTGTCYTCATTCACAGGGCAATTTTTCCATTGACTCTGTGGTTTCCTTTGTAATGCTGAAATATTTTTAATCCATGAATGATATGCCTTAAAACAAAAGAGTAGGGCTAAGGGCAAGCAAAAAATTTTAATATAATGAGGCCCATTGATAAAACAGAATTGCCTGCAATATATTATCCTCTCTGTCAGCAAGTGTAGATTAAAGTTGACTTTTCTTTTGTAAGCAAATGCTAATATTTTTATAGGAGGGGTATCTCAATGATGTTACGTATACATATTTGCTGTTAGATGTTAGCATGTTCATAAAGTGCGCTGTTAACAAAGTGAAACGTGGCTTTCTAATTCCTTGGAGTATATATTTGAAGATTTAAAGGTTGCAAGGGCAATATARTGAGAATGCAATTTCATTTCAAGGCAAGGAAGCAATTGAAACTTAATTAAATATAGTTTAAMTTTTAATTTATGGTTAGATTTATATTTTTTTATATAAGCTAGCACTTTTGGTTTTGTGGGGTGTGGAAGGATGAGCACTTTTCTTTAATATTTGAAGAGGAACTTTTTCCATAGTGTCATTAAATGTTATGAATAAAAACGTCACAAGTAATTTTTAATACTTTTGAAGTAGCTTTCATTTGTATACCTACGAGTTTGAGAAGAACATCTCAAAGTGCACATGGATGTGAGTAAAYTTGGCTGTGCTTACACACTTTCACTGAGGTGCCCTTGGGGTTTGTGTGTGTTACTCTCTACCTGCTGTGTTGGGTATGGGATATGGCCGCCAGCACAGAGGATGCTGCTCCATGGATCTTCCAAACCCCATGTGGGTTCTGCTGTGGTTGTAACATCTCTTCTGGATGGCAGTATCATGCTGTAGTGTCAGACCATAGTTTAAATGAAGCAGTTAAATGGAAATAGATATTTGATTCACTTCCACTAATACACAGTTAGGGACCTTACTTCAGACTAAACTTTTTGGTGTGCTTTTTTTTGGCTTTATTTGGACTGGAATTTGCAAAGCACTGATGGTGGTTCATGTAGGCTCGTGATCTTCATGAATTAGGGCTAATTTTTTGCTTTCTTTAGCTTTTAGCCTACATGAAGCAGTCTGTACGACCTGATTAGATTTTCATCAAATCAGAAACTATAGGCTCGCTAAATTAAATCTGCTTGTCTAAGTTATCATTTTTGTCAGTAGGTTATAAAATTGTAGTTTAAAATGTTTGCTATAAATKAGGGTGGATTCATTTTAAGAACTTAAGCACAGATGTTGTTTTTTGTAAGCCTAGACTTCTAAATAACGGCAAAGTTAAGTGTTGAGTTTTTTTTTTCTTCAGACAATCTGTAGTGGCCTGTTTACATTTTCTTCCCATCACTGAAATTGTTGTTAGTACATGTATTACTGTATTTGACCATCCCGTCATGTAACTAGAGCTAGTTTTAAAAACCTTTGTGCTTTAGAAACTGTGATTGAAAATAAGAGGGGAAATAGGGGGTTTTTTTTGTCAATGACTGTAATTTAAAAGGATCTTCATAAAATGGTACTTATCTCACAGAATTCCATTTATTGTATTTCTCTTAACTTGGAAACATATAGTAATGATTTCTAAAATGCTTTGTTTTAAATGAGAATTTGCTTGCCTGACAGGCAATGAGACCTGGAGGCTACATGATCTGCACTCTTGTTTTGCACTATTAATCAAATGTGTTTTACCTACTAATTTTTTTTTCTTTTCCCTGGTTTGTTCCATTATAGCACTGTGTGAGAAACTGTTATACAAAAAATGTGTCAAGTTATTAGAGAGAGAATTACAGAAAAGTGTTCTGTTAAATGTTTATTAAATTGTTATTAGATACCACATTTCATCCATGTTGAATTGCATCAATATAAGACTTCATTGCGCTGTGTGGCAACAGATTAATTACTTGGAATATCATCAAAGGTATTTTCTATGTGTTAGTAATGCTAAAGATTTTCAGTATTTGTCATGTCATGTGCTAAATGTAATGATAATAGTACAAGTGTAGTCAATTGGGTGTTTTATTATGTACTAAAACTTACCAAGTTGAAGTATAAAAGCCAGACCAAATGAATTAATCTGTTTAATCTTTTTTCTGCTTTTCTGTCACTTTTTGATTTTTGTTCTTTTTATTTTTTTAGATGGGTGGTAAGCATGGGGAGTATGTGAAAATATTACACTTTGGAACTGATTTAAAGGRCTTTGACTAAAACCATCTGTTCCCAGCTCCTAATCTTCGAGTTGCTCTTGAAAACTAGGCCAAACCTTATCCCAGGGGGGCTAGTGGATAGAACTATCTACAACAATAATAAGATGTGAAAATACAAAATATACAGATACTGAAAGCTCAACGATCTGCAGCAGCTCACTCTTGCTTCTGGATGGTTTTGCCGATCAACTGAATTCCTTAGTGGGAAGGGGGATACAAGATACAAATGGAAGAGAAGTCACCTCTTTGTGTGTTAAACGGTGTGAAACCAGTAGGATGAAATTTGGAATCTTCATTATCCCTGCCCATAGTGAGGAGTTGGAACWAGGTGACCTACAAGGTCCCTTCCATCCCAAACCATTTTGTGTTTCTACTTTGACAGAGAAACTGATGTTCTACATATTCCCYGCTCTCAGAGCAAGTTAGGAAAGTGTTCCATTTTCTTGCGTTTAGGACTAAGAGTGGGTATCTGAACATCACCTTATTTAAAAATAAAAAATAATAAATGCTCAGCAATCATCAAAACAAGACTCAGTGTAGGGATAATTCTTTGAGAGGTGATTTCATGCACAAAGCCCCATCAATATCCTGATATACCTTTTCCATTATATGTCTGATCRCTAAATAGTTCTGTTGCCAATAAAGTGGTCTTAAATGTAAATGGAGACTCCTTGGGGCTAAATTTTTTTTTTAATTTTTTTTTTTTTTTTTGGTCAGTCTTCTTGAATCCAGAGCAGTACTTTAACTGCCATATGTATTTGTACATAGAGTCCTCCACAGCTTAAATTTCTGTATTTGTCATTTGGAATCCTTCTGARTATAGTTTCAGGGACTAATGAGATAATGCAGGTAGAAATACCAGCCCACATCCAAAAAAAATGCCCCAAACCACCACCAAAGGTAAAAAAAACCCCACCCAAACCCAAAACAACAACATTAACTCCCAACAAAAACACTACCAAATAAAAAGGGCAAATGTAAACAGCACCATTCTGCAGGTTTATCTCTCTTGTCAAAATCAGCTTTCAGATAAAGTCGTTGGCAGGAACATAGTTAAAAGATGATGGAGAATGGAAAATACTTTTCCAGGGGTGTTTGTCTTCTGTCAGATTGCTTAAAAAAACTGATGTTGCATCAGAAACTTGTGTAGCATGTTACAGGAGCATACCCTGTTACTGTGATTTGTGACCTCAGCTCACAACAACTCTGCAAGCTCAGAGTATGCAAAAGCTGAAGCTGGCATAATTTTCACAGTTATGTGAAGAGCTGTTTCACCCTGAGCTAGATATTCTTTTTTTTGTGCCAAGTCAACTCTGAGARTATTTGTGTTGTTTACTAAAGGCATTTCTGGGCTTCGTCCCAGGAGGCATGAACCACAGATCATCAGTGCAGAGGTACAGTACTTAGGGAGAGACAGATCCTAGGCTCAATTTGCTACTGGAGGGTAAAAGTTCTCCAGGCAATTTTAAGAACAAAATTTTTGAATTAAATTCAATTTTTAAAATGAAAAAACGTACATCTCTGTTAAACCAAATTACAAGTTAGCTATAGACTTATGTAGTCCCCTGGYTGGGAATGTTCAGATGTATTTGTATGTATGCAGATATGAGGAGGGGAAGAAAGCCATGGAGAATGCTGGTGGTTGTGTATTAAATAAAATTATGGAATCAGAGTGGTTTGGGTTGGAACGGGCCTTTAAATGTTGTCCAGTCCAACTCCTCTGCAACAAGTAGGATCTCCTTCAAAAACTCCAGATTTGTTTGAATACTATAAGTGCCACAGGATTATTATTTTATTTTTTTTGTTTGGCATGCATGGTTACTGTCACAGAAGATTGTGGAAATATTTTTTTCCTGTATGTTTCTCAGGTGTTGCTCAGAAGAGAAAAATCCCAAGCACACAGAAACTTGTGTGCTGTGCCACTGGTGTTGGTACCTAAGCAAAATATTGCTTCAGCTCCTTCTTACAGCTTTTAACACAGCCTGCTTGCTGTAACGCTGCTATGATTTTGGTTTTCTGTTTAAAATGAACCAAAACAGAAACTAGAGCCTCCTGGATTGTTTTGCAGTAATTCAGGAGTACTATTTTTCCCATTGGGTTTTTGTTTGGTCGGTTGTTTTGTGTGGTGGTGTTTGGGATTTGTTTTAATAAGAAGCTACATGTGAGGTTAGAATTCTTCATTTTTTCTGTTTTTAAAAGAAATTTTAAAAAAATAAAAGAAAAGGTTCTAAAGTTCTGTATTTAACTTGATTGTAAAATTTGTAAATGGGAAGGTCTTCTGCACTGGATTTGGAGTTGCTTTCCCCCTGGCTCTTCATTATTTGCCTATAGATTATWWTTTTTTTTTAATTTAAGGAAAAAAGTTACAGTATGTTTTTTGAAGCTGAGACCGAAGTTAGGTGTAACTTTTTGACTTGCCCTCAGGCTGTTTTACTGCTGAGTAACCAGCATCCTGCTTCACCTGTGATGACACAAGATCTTTATTGAGCAGCTGACAGTGGGTACAAACTACTTTTTCTACTCCTTTACACCAACTTGGGAGTGTCTTTGCACATAATATTTAAAACCAAAACCTCCTCTCATCTAAAAGTCTAACTTTTTCAAATCCCTCCTCCAGAGACCCGCAATTCTGAAGCATGTTCCAGCATATCTGTAGCTAAGAGGCTGCTCTTCCCTGAGCTAGCTCGTTGGAAAAAAGCTTGTGCAGAGCAGAGTATCTGTCTCTAAGAAAATGGCTTCATGTCATAGTGAAAAGCATCAGCATTTACCTGCATCACCRAGGCAGGGTGGTGTATTGCTGTGCCCCGTTGGGCTGTGCTGCCAGCACAGATCTGTGGTTCCCTGTGACAAGAGCTGTGGCTCCTCTGTGTYGCTTTTGTTGCCTTTCATGTAAGATCTGACATGCATTTTATGAAGACCTTTCATCTTGTATGTGAAGTGAAGAAAGCAACAACTTCCATTTATGGTTTCCTGCTTCAAAGCATAAGCTGCAGTGAAGAGATTCAAAGGTGGCCTGGTCTCAGAAGTGCATGTGCTTCCCTGCCARAATATGTGTGCTACAGCCATTTAGTCTTAACAGGTATTGCACAGGTCACTTTAGAAAGTATGCTTGCATAGTCTAATGACTAGGTTATGTTTATAAAACTGTTTTGGAATAACAAATGCTTTAGACTTTTTCAAGTGTTGAATTCTGTGGGAATACTTCAGACTTTGCAATGTGATAACTGTTTTTATTCTGTCAGACACTATTAATAGCATGTTCCAGTTATGATGTGGCTGTACCCCAAGCTCAAGGGATTGATTTTGTGTTTGTTTGTTTTTCAAAAAAAGCCTGGGTTTTGTTTTTATTGCTTTGACTTCTATGTTGAGGTATTTGGGTTTTTTTTTTCTTGGAACAATAGTGCACATCTGGGTCTGTTACAGGTGCATGCAGTGCTTGCTGTATCAGGTTAGGTCGGGGCTCTGCATGGTGTGTTCCTGATCATGGCCAGAGTGTGATCCATTCACAGGAGGAGAGAAGGATGGTTTCTCCCTCCTCTTCTTGCAGTCGTGTCAGTAGGAGAACTGGTATTTTCCTCTGGAAGAGTGAGAAAATCAGTGGTTGTTTTATTAGGTGGTGACATTGTTTTGTTTGCTATACCAATAGTAATTAGTAATTCAAGCGGTCCAGATGATAGTGACTCTTCTCAGAAGCACAGACATAAAAATAAGACTTTTGTTGTAACCATCTCCAGTGCAAAGTAAGCATGAGCTTGTTTAAGTCCTCTTGGCACTGAGAGCTGTCATTTCCTTTTYACTTTTGAGTAATGTGCAAGTACTTTGTTATGGCTCATGTTTTGATTATTGGCTATTTGTGAATCATACATATCTAACCCACAAGTTACTGCCAATTAAGGCTTTGCTGGTTGTTGCTTTTGTATAATATTGATATGGCAAACCTTTTGAGTTTATATATTGTTAAGATGCTGCTTACTCTAGTGAACTGTGCTAGGTTGTGGGAAGCCTCTTATMACAATTAGAGTGATTATTAATTAAGAGATTGATTGATTAATTAATTAAAGTAATTAATTTATCACAATTAGACTTAGGGGAGTTTTACTACATTTCTGTTTCAGATTTGATGTGAGAATAGAGAAATTTTAAAACAAAAATTATTATTTTGGTATAACTTTATTTAAATAAAACAAAAAACACTCTAACTTGCTCGTCATGATATCCAGTTAGAGAAACAGTCGCTTTTCCAGAGGGRAGATTGTGAAAGTGTTAATATTGTATTGTATTGTAGCCAAGGCTGCAATGCTGTTCTTGAAAAATGAAATTTAAAAGGTACGTTCTGAATTAAGTGACACTGCCTTTTCTTAAGTCAGCAAAGCATTTAATAACCATTAAAACATAAATTCAAAGTTTTTACTGTGAAAATGAGCAACTCCAATAGCTGTTAAAATGTTTTTAAATATTAGGCATAAAATTTGGGTGTAAAAGTAAAATATTCTGGACCTTTTGTGACCCTGCTGACTTCCTACAGTAAAATAACAACAGATATATTAGATGCCCTAGGTAATTTGRTCAGTATGCATTAAAAGCAGATAGTGACTACTAAACTTTTTCTTGGTCTTCTGTACAATAAAACAGGAAACAATTTGGTTGGCGACATAGAGGTGGAATGCAGTACAAAAATGAAATAAGATAAAACTCCCTGTGGAGAAGCAGTCTGCCTGTTACACCCTGAAGGGATGAATGCTGATACTGTGCACGAAAGGCTTCTTTAGAGAGGCTTGGAATTTCTAAATATTTATTATGGCAGTATATARTGGCTCTATTACATAATGTGTTGCTGTTTCCTGCTTTCTATATCCTGAAAATACTTGATAATTCAACCTTAAGTTTAAATACTCCTCGTAGTTTCATTAGAGTTCTGCAGATAGGAGCCTTGGAGCAATCAACACTATTCAAAAAAAGTATTTAGGAACAAAAAGGAGATTAGTAGAGAACACATTCTAATGGCTAAAATACTAAGCTARAAGTAGCAGTCCTGAGTTTTGACTTTTCCCTTGCCAGTGTCTGTTGGGAACTGAAACCCAGCTGAAGTTCTGATACTCAGTGTAATGCAATGTTCACTTGTTAAAGTATTTGAAATTCATTGTATAAAGTCCTGTTTTCCTGCTAGGATTTTTTTTTTTCCACTGATTTATGGTGTATACAAATAGGCTGACAATTATTTTCATTGGCTCTTGTGTTTGCAATATGCAAGTAATTGCTGTTTATCTACAAAAGCTGATTCAGACTTTGAAGAACAAATCTTCTGGTTGCCAGGTTTTTAAAATTTTGTTTCTCGTAACACTTTCTTTGAAGATTCTTGGAGAATCTTTGAGTGTTCCTTTCCTTGTTATTTGTCAGTAGCAATGACATAGTAAAGTACAGATGGTGAGCTATTAACAAAATTCCAAATAAAGTGCTCACTAGAGCATGTAGGCAGCTCTTGGTTTATGAAAGTGGCATATTATGCAGGTCTTACCTAAATGTTAAGATGTTTTCTTAAACCTTAAAATATTTTGGAGGTGATTGTGTCACCAGAAAAGAAAGGGAAAGAAACCCTTCTTTTTCATTAATAATGAGAAATCTTGATATCCTGAATAATTAAATGAGARAAAACAAACCTTGACAATTGTTCCCAGAGTTGGAAAAGCTGTCACTTCCTAAAGATATGCAGTTGCAGATAAAAAGCGTTGGAGGTATTGTTTAAAATAAGCTGTTTTTTCCATTCTCATGAGTTCATTCTGTGCCATCTTGAGGTGCAAGGAGTGTTCCTGAAGTTCCTGGAGATGCTTACTRTGTCATTCCAGCTGGGTGAGGGAAGACATAGCTGAGGCAAAGGTGTGCCAGCACTTCTYCACCTCTGCACTCACAACTTATCTGGCAAAGAACAAACTTATCTTTAACAAGACCCAACTTGTTTTTTGGTGTGCCGCTGCCAGAAAAACTCCTTTTATCCTCCTGTTGGAAGTGGTAAAGCCACAAGAGCAAAAATGTTTTAGGAAGCTTCTCTCACCCCGTCTGGAGTTGAGAGGATTTTCCTGGGAAGATGCTGCCTGCTGTTGCTGCTGTTGCTGTTATTCCTTTAGGGAGTGTAGAGAACAGTGTGACTGCAGCCTGGGGTTTGGAATAGGTGGCTGCCTAATGCCACGACTGGATTCAACAAATCTATACAAAAATACATGCACAGATCCCACGAGAGGACTAACCAAGCAGGATAAGGGAGTCTGGTTTCCGTTGCTCAAAAGCTGCTGTGGCATCAAGCTTCCACRGATGATTTAACACATTTTGATTAATTCTTTGGAAAGAGCTTAGCTAACTGGAAAGTTTGTGGCTAGAAATACCCTTGAATATACTTCTGGTGGTAGGATTTGTCCTGTTTTGTCTAGCAATAAGATTCTTATTGCTCAAAAGATCAGTAGAACAGTTTGGCACTTGGTAGCTTATTGCTGGAACCTTAAGGAGGAAAACTCAAATTTGTTTTAAATATAAAGACATTTTAATTGAGCAATCGGGAGCTGAATTGCAGGATTGCAGAGTTACAGTACTGTAGGAGGGTTCTTTTGCTTTCGTGGGTTTTGGAAATGGGTTGGTTTATTTTTAAGTAGTAAAAATAAAGCTTAAAAACTTCTGCAAAAAATCACAGCTCCTGATTTACTCAATTTACCCTTGTTCTAGCTACTCATAGGAAAGTGGGCTACATCGTCACTGTCTGTTCCAGTGACAATTCTGTCTTTCTGTAGACTTCTAAAAGAAGTTGTTGTTGTCATGGATCTCCATTAATGAGGAGGAGTTTAAGGGTTTTCCCTGGCTGTTGACACCAAGGTAAAGGTCTGTGAACACAGCAGACAAAATGTTCTTAAACAAGTCATCTGAGATGGATTTAGTAAAAGGATGAAGCAAGCATTTTTCTGTTTTATATCTGTGTGGGCAAACTGGAGGTTGTTTTAAATTAATACCCTAAATCCCTTGGGTATACTCTTATTACTTCAAAAATTTTATGATGAACTGGCAGCTGGAGCTTKCTGGATGTTGATTCATTTTTCTCTGGTTGAATGTTGGTATGCTTTCTGCAAAGCTACCTGAGGGACAGGGGCTTTCTCTAAGTGAGCATCCTTAATCCCATGAGGTGTTTCTGTGGGGGCCAATAATGAGCAGCACAACTTTTCCCACATACTTGGTTTGTTACTGATCCCATCTTCCACTGGACCTGAAGAGTCATTRTCAGTATCCAGCCATTGCTTGAGAATTGTGTGTAACTATTATTAAGGTGGTTTAGAAAAGCACTTCCTAGATATCTGCTATAAAGCCCAACCCTTCCGTGAAGTTCATGTGACTGAGATCCTGATGCCAGTCTACAAGGTGAAATTTGTATTGGTATTTATTTTTTCACCCTTTGACACCATACTGAGACAGTGGTTCCCATGGTGTTTGTACCAATGGGCACTGTTTACCCTTTGCCTTTTCCATGGAGGACTCTGTGTATTTCAGCTGAGTTTCTAATTAAAAACACTTAAATGAGATCTGGTCCTGTAGACCATTAGCTTTGAGCTTGTGGATCATCAGAGGCCTATAAACCAGGGTGTGAAAATCAAAGTGCTAAACAATTAGTTCAATATAGCCAGGCAGCTATATATAATAAGCAGCAGCAACTGCTTTGTCACTTGACTTCATTTCACRAAGATGGAATTAGGAGCTTTTTCCACCCCATTGATCCCTCTTTTCTTACTGTAACGCACACTTATTATATTGCTGTCTAAAATGCAAAGTATTAAAACTTATGTTTTTCACCCCTAAATGTGAAAGCTTAATTAAAAATTTTGTATTGTCCTTTGTCTTCAATCAAATGTAATGACCTGTTATAATCCCTAAAGATATAAACTACCAATTAATTTTGATTATATAAATTAGGACTTCAGTTCCTCCCCTGAGCTTTCTATTTTGGCAGAAACCATTAATACAGTTCACTCAGCTGCAAAAATCAAAACAAAACATTAGTTACTGTTTAAGGAGCAAGTTGGTATGAATAAAATGGTTCTATGGGAGTAGATGAGCACCTTTCTTTCATTAAAAAAAAATGCTTTTTTTAGGTCTTCTGATATTACTCAGGTTTTCTTTTCCTCCACAAAAAAGTAATAAGTTTGTAACAGTGTTAATGATTTGCTCCRCAATTTACTTGAATGTTTGGCACTTTGAGTAAAACCACAACAGATGCATGGGAAAAGTAAAAACCAACCAGCCAACCAAAAAAAACAACAAAACCAAACAAACACTCCCCTCCCTCTATTGCCAAATTATATATATGAGAAGAGGGAGTAAAGAGAACYTCTGTGTATATAAAGGGAGATATGGGAAATTTAAAACAATTTTATGCTTGTGATTTAAAAACAAAACATCACCTTGAAATGTACTGGCGAGTTCATTCATGAAAAAATACGGCCAAGAGAACAAGAAAGTTTCTGGCAGGTATTTTGGATCATGGCAGATCAACAAGCGCATATAAGCCTCTTAACAGGACAAAATGATGCTGAGGCATCAGCCAAAACTGTTGTGCTTAGACAAGTATGATTTTACTATTAATACACCAGATGGAATGCTGCATTAAAGCTGCCTTTAATGTGCAAAGTGAAATTTATACATGTTTAGAGATATTGTAGAGATTTCCATTTTAACATCTGGCACAGAGTAAATTTGCCAGATGACAAAGTGTGTTTCTTGATGGTGCTTGGAAGCAGCTGTCGTCCTGCCTCAGCCATACAAGCACAATTAATGCTCATCTGATTAGGTAAATATGGAGCTCCATATTATGTTATCTCTTCACTGTATGGATGAGTGAATATTTCATTCCCTTGCCTGTCTTTACTTTTCCCCTAAGCAGTGACTTCTCTCAGCAATAGTTTTCTTTCTTTTCCATGCCTTTTGT
This sequence comes from Mixornis gularis, assembly GCA_003546035.1. Lineage (NCBI taxonomy): Eukaryota > Metazoa > Chordata > Aves > Passeriformes > Timaliidae > Mixornis > Mixornis gularis. The sequence continues at coordinate 185,072 of QVAJ01000020.1, forward strand.
TTAGGAGAGGTGTAGGAGAGGGGAAAGGGTACGACGAGGAGAAAAGCAATGTTTTCATAGATTTTATATGGTCCTAGCCTGTCACTCAAGTTCACATCTCACTGAGATAGAATAAGAATGTTGTAACACATATTTAGGCAGTAGTAAAATGTGGGACAAGGTGGATTTCACACTGTAGTATCCATAAGCTGTTGCCTCAAGGATGGTTAAAAGGTGTCAGTGCCACATCTGCAGAACAGTTGTAAAATAGACAGTTATCTGTTTTGGGGTGTTAGATTTTCAGGAGGCACTCTGTTCACTGCAGAAAAAAGCTTTCTGCCTGAGAACATGTGTCATCTGTTAAATGCAGTGCAAAATATGTCCATGTTTTAGGGGTATTTTTTATATGTACATTCAGGTGCACACTGCCTGCTAGCATACACATCTTGTTCCTGCCATCCTTGGGTGGCACTGCTTGTGCTGCAAGAGTCTTTTCTCGTACCACATTTTCTTGTAGCCACATTTAAAATGGAAAATATAATGACCAGTGTTTTTCTAAGCCACTGTTCACATCAGGGAAGTGTCCCCAGTTCTGCTTTATAAGTATTCCTGCTGGGGCTGCTAGAATTCATTCTGTTATGCATACCTTGAAGTAACCTTTCTGGTATTACCAATCCAGCTACTCAAATTCATGTGGTTTTAGCCATTGTAGTATTTTGTCTTTTGGTATTTACRACCTCATTGTGTGTTGTGTCCTTTCTTAGAAAGCTTCTCTGTAATCTTGATGGGTAGACATGATATTTTTTCTGATTCTTTAAAAATGGGATTCCAAAAATAGGGTGTTTGAAAAGCAATAATCTGTCTCCCAGTTCTCTTGCATTTACCCCCTTATTTACTCAAGAGAATTTTTTGAAGTCGTGCATCAAATTGGGTAAGGATGACAAGTGGCATTGTTCTGAGGTGCTTCAGCAATGCTCTTCTGCAGACTGTCATGGATAACCCCCCCCCTTATTTTTGCCAGATTGAAGTGGTATTTGGCTCACTGTAGTGTTAGGGAGAAATAATGTTTTAGAATGATCTGCTAAACTTGTAACAGTTGCTGTGCATACAGTATACTCATGTCTATGCTTACTGGAGGATATCTTTTTTCTATACATTATTGTGCCATCTTTAAAATTGGCTGCCCTGTTCACAGGTACATGATGAGTGTGTTTAATTTGTTACAAAAAATGCTAAGAATTAAATTTTAATCTCTTGAAATACGTTTTTTCTTGCCTCTTCTAGGCAAAAAAAACCCTGTCAAGTTTCTCAAAAAAAGCTGACCAAGATCTGTCTTTGACAGAAAAATTTTTGAGAGCTTTTATTAACATGAAAAAATTACCTGTAGTGGCAGCAGTGTCCTAATTAAACTTTATCAAACAGCAATTTGTATTACAAGTAAAGTAACTTTTTAAAAAAGTTTTTTAAAAAAAATGAATTTTCATTTGACTGTATTACCACATCATACCTGTCAGCTGACTCCCATTAGCTTGCTGAGATTGTTGTTTGTGTTTTCCAGTTATAAATTTAGTTATACAAGCACAGTGTAAGCTAGTGTACAGTCTCGGAATCCTGACATAGGGATCATTAGCCTCTCTGGAATGAGGAAAAAAAGAAGACAGACATGTACTTGTTTTGACAGTCACAGCCACTAAGTCATGAAATTCTTTAATGAAAATAGATTTCTTGACATCTTCAATGTTATAATATGTCTGTAACTGAAAAACATTTTATTTTTCTTAATTCACTCTCAAGGAAGAAAGCAGAACTTAATAGAAAAGTTACATTAATTCTTGTCATGGACTGGTTAGCTGCTTCCATTTTCTGATCCTTTATATAAGTTAGCCTTTAATTGTTATAGAATGGACAGTCGCATACGGTTGAACATCGTGAATCTGACTTAAAAATCAAATACAAACTTTGAAAATCAAAACCATATAAGGTTAGGAGTTGTGAGAGAAATCATAACTATAACTGCATAGAACTTTGAAGACTCTTAGCAGTTACTCTAATGAGTATTTGGGATCTCTGCTGTAAGGTGGAATTTTAAAAAAAGGCATAAAACTCATGGGGGTCTGATAGTACATAACTCTTCCTGAGTTAAGAAACAGAATGATGTTCTGAAACCAGGTAAGAGCAGTCTCACCTGTACCTGTTGTAATATACATGTTCCTGAAATTTTTGGGCCCTTTGCTTCTTTGAGGACTTAAAGGTAAATTGTTCTGCCATAGATCATGCAAAATTTCTATGTGAGTTAGCAGAAATTAATTTATTCACCACAGATGGGAGTGAGAGATGGCTCTCTCTCCAGCTGGAGCCAGGAAAGGCTGCTGCCTCATCCAGACTTCTCTCTGCAGGGCTGTAGCAACCTCCTTGGGTGTCCAGCTACCTGCCCCCATGTATGTGCATAGATACCCTCATGGAGAGATTTTTTGCTGCTCCCCAACAATCTGCAGCTTTAGACTGCTGCTGCCTGTGCCTAAAGCCAGCACTCGTTCTGCCCCGCTGGGATACCACAGAGACTGAATGTAGCTGGAGATGTTTGGAGAGAGGCCTCCCAGGGAACCCAGGGATGCAGCAGAGGTTTTTTCATGAATCCTGCACACGTGTGCCGTGTGCATAAGTTAACAGCAGGAGCTGCAGGTGGGAGCTGTATTCATTTTCTTTGTGCACTGACAGCCTAATATAAACATTGTGGTGTAAAACCACAACTGTTAACTTATATTCCAAGATCAGTGAGCCTCTGATAGTAAATGTACATGAAGAGAACCAATAAAAACTTGGAAAGGCTCATATAAAATATTAAAAAGACAGCCAGTGAACAGTTTGGTTTTTCACCTAGATGAGGTAGTTTGGTGTTCACTTGCCAGCATTTCTCCTTGTCTTTTAGAAGTTCTTTGTGAGATGCGGAAAAGTAGATTCAACTTGGTGGTGAGAGAAAAGCAAAGTGAAAATTTTGTTCTCTTCAGCAATTTTTTTCCCAGATATTTCAATCTGTTTTTGTTTGCAAAATCCTGATGGAATGATCTTGAAAGAATTATGCCTGTTGTTCTTGGCATTTTACGATCTTCACTCCATGCGGTGTGAAGAACCTGCTGCTTCTCCCAAAAAATATGAAATAGAGTGGAGATTTATGTTGGATGTGCTCCAGTGTCATTCCTTAAACCTTACATTTTATGAGCTCTYGCCCTCTCCCTCTGATTTCTCTCCCTTCCCTCCCACAATGCTCCTTTGCAACRACCTTTGTAGGGCCAGGGATTTCACTTTCTCACTCCTTTCTGCATGCAGTGAATCTGTGGATCTGTATAGATATAGAATGATTAAAATGCTTCAAAATGGCAGTTTGAAAGTATTTTTACACTCTACTGGCAACTAGTCTGCTTTCTGACTTAGTCAGAGTCCCAGTGTGTTATTGCTTTTTGGGTTGTTTTTTTTTTCTTGGTGGGGTTTTTTTTTTGAGAAGTGCGGTGTCCTGTGTTGAAACAATTTGTTTGCATGACGTTCCTTCTAATTAATGAGTGTGTGCTTACAGAAGAGAAAGTATGTAGAAAGTGTTTTTTTAGCAAATTTAATTGTATTTTACCATAGAAGTTTCTTCTGATTTGAGGTCTCAGCTGCAGAACAGCCAAACTCACCTTCTGGTTGAGACCTTCATRATGTGAGATTAATTTCACAAAGGCTGCTCTTCTGGACATGAAGTACTTTTTTTATCAGTCTGTCTTACATCCTAAATCTCTGCAGTTTTCTTTTGGAATAGCATAAATGCTTTGATTTCCCTTATGAGATGATTGATGATGTCTTTCATTCCTAACACCTTTCGTCTAGTTCAGTGATATGAATAAGTTGCCTACTAATCTTAAATACTAACAATAAAAAAATTAAACAGCTATAAGTTTTGCTGCTATGTAGCAATGGCGGGATCAAAAAGCTTTGGCTTTGCTTTTGAGCCTGACTTCTTCGTTTATTAATGTAGAGCCTTTTTTTACCCCTTTTAAAATAGGTAAAAGCATCTTGAATAACCATTTGGTGGCTGCCAGTGTAACTGTTCTCTTGACTTCCCCATRCCTCCTTTTCATGGGAAATAGAGTCACACCAAGTGTTTGTTGCTTTGTTCTTTCCATAAATGTTTCTATGGTCACCAATATTCTGAAAATATTCTAGGCAAAACAATCAGCTAAAAGGTGAACTCTGTTACTGAACCCATGCTTCTTGCATGATATTACGTAGTAGATGATGAGTTGTATTTTACTGTTTCTAGTGTCCAGGTATGGCTGCTTTAAGAACTTGCCAAGTTGTGCCCAGTTACTTTGCAAAGTATGAGGATTATTTTATATTTCTTTTCATTTGRCGTTTTTCTGTGAGTGCCTACTTCTCATTTAGAGGATCTAGGGTTCTGTCTTTTTTCAATGCATTTTTTATCTCAAACAGAGAATTTGAGGCAATATTAAATGCTGTCTTGTGTTTGTTTAGTTCTCAGTTTTCTGYTGAATGAAGTCAGTGCCCCACAATTCAGTTTTWAAAATATTTTTKT
>QVAJ01000020.1:189653-232494 GCA_003546035.1 Mixornis gularis
TTTTTCTGTGAATCTCACAMTCTGAATCTTGARCCCACTATTGAAAACCAGGCAAAAGTGACTCAAACAGCAGATGGAAACATTATCTAAAATTTCTAGAGTAATCTTTAAGACAAGAGATTCACTCTAATAATTAGGATAGGTGTCTAGAAAGATTATTGAGTTGATCATGTCTGTTAGTGTATTTATTAAGCTGCTCCGTGCCTACCATCTTTCTAGGTAAGATTTCGGGTTAAGTTTTCATGAAAAATTTACAGAATTAGTAAACCAGGTTAAGGACAATTTAAGGTAGCTGCTTCAAAGGTGAGAGATGTTCCTCTCATTACTTGAGCTGCTCTACAAACCTTATATTACATGTTTTTACAGCCTTTCATGCAACAGGACCTCTGTAACTGAGCAAGGGCTTCTCTGGGTCTTGCAGAATCTGCTTGGATGGGGCRGATTCCAGGCTCGGATGAAGATGAAAACTCCTTGAGTCTCATAGGGAAACCTCTATGGCTGAGAGAAAGGAGATAGAACAACCCCAGAATTCTTAGTTTAAGGATAACCTAAGTTTAGTGAAATTTAGGTAACTTAGTATTCTTCCTTGCAATTATAAAATTACTTTTGTATTCAACTGTGGTTAGTTTTTTTTCCTTATTGTACATTAATGCAATGAATTAGGGGCTGCTTCTGTTTTCATATTAGGAATGACTGTCATAATTAAATATTATTTGTCTTCCATTATGAAGCTTGTAATTCACATCTGTAAAGGTCTTTGGGCATCCAGGGACAGAATGGTAAAGTATTGCCATCTATCTTTCCATTTACATTTTCCAACTCTGCTTTTCCTTGTCCCCTGAACCAAGTAGTCTGACAGTCTGTGCTCTGGAATAAAGCAATTATTGTCACTTCTCAGAGAATATAATAAAGGGATTTGAAACCAGTGACAGATCACCAGCTTCTTTAGTAAGGTATGTCTTGTTTTGAAGAAAAAGTGATCTGTTCTGTCACCATCCAAGTTCATTGTTCACATTTAAAATAAATGGAACAGATTATTTATGCTAAAGCAAAAATTAAAAATCAGTTTATTTTTTTGGAATTATATTAGGCAAAAAAAAAGGCAGCAATAATTCATGTTGTCCATTTTCTTTCTGCCTTYTCCCTGTTTCTTGATTATAGGAAAACTATAAATCATCACACAAAGAGAATCCTGGGGAAATGGAAAACAAGGCACTAACRAGCATCTCTGTTTGGATCCCATTTGTAAATTGAAGTTAATTTTTTTAAGTTGGAGGGCATGTTCCACTCTGTCTTATCTTCCATGCATCAGTGATGTCTAAATTTGTTCATTATATGTGTTTGTAACTATATTTGTACCATCTGGCTGACCAAAATGCTATTTTTKAACATAAGCACAAAGGTGGTAAGCATGATTGTTATTTATCAGTTGGCTTTTTTTAACCTCTCTGAACTGTCTCTACTCTCCAAAAGCTTTTCTCTTTTTTATTTTTTTTTTCACTTTTGCTCAGAGCACATTTGACACACAAACAAAAGTGACTTTTGTCTTGCAATGGAAACACGCCAAGCTGTTTGACATGCTGACAGGTGGGATATTATTTAGTGCTGCTGAAATTTGGGTTGTATGGGGTGCTTTGTTCCTCCCAGATTGTGTTTTGACTTGCATGTTTCTCACTGCCATTGTAGCATTAACCTTCTTTATTGGACTTGGAACATGCCTKCAAGAGTTAGCTGTATAAATGACATCAAGGGCTTTTTTCCTGCATTGTTAACATGTTTCTAAAACAAAYTGTACAACAGGAGTTAAAAAGTTTTCCTTTTGTATGTTTTTTTTTCCACAGTAAATTGCTCATTATATTTAAAGAGTGCATGCTTTCTTTTCCCCCTTTCACACTTAGTGTGGAATATACAGCCATAAATAAAATATTTAAATTGTGTTCTTCAACAGCACTTATTAAAACTGTGCCTCTAAAACTGTAGAGTAGGGAGTACTCTGAGATTAGGGAASGGATTTTAAATATGCAACTTCAGTACTTGTTTGCTAACTATTTGAAGTTTTCTTGACCATTTGTTGAAGCTGAGCAGTTGGTTTTGATTTTGGTACTGGCAGAGTATGTTTGTTATCTCTGTGCAAGAGTACCCCAGCAGGAAACAAGCTATGATGTCATATTTATAACAGTGTAAGTAGGAAAGGARTGATGGCCAGTAGATGACTAAGGRAATGCTGTTGTTAGTTTTATGCTGWATGGTTCTTTAGGCTGTTSCTGCTGGTACGTTTGTTGTTGCATATCATGATTGAAAAGGCCCATCAAAGATAAGGTCTTCTGCGAGTCAGAAATGCCAAAGGTAAGGGACCAGTTTACTCAGTTTTCCTGGAATATTGAGTCAGCTACACCTCCACTGGACTCCAGTACAGCCAAAAATTCTGCTCCTATGAGACTGCCACCTGACATACCTTTAGGTTTCCCAAGTGCCCAGAGTACATTAGGGACTGCAGCCCCTGTCTGGCTGCCATGGGTTGATGACAGCACACCTGTCAGAAGTACTCTAGGAACTTCTGCTGAACCTCCATTTCCATGGGAATAAAAATCTGTAGGCCCATACTAGGACTGGACTCTTGTGTTCCTTGTTTAATATTGCATTAACCATTGTCCCCGCTTTTAAATAGCCTTAAGTTTTCAAGCAGAGAAAACACATAGAATCACAGAATGGTTTGGACTGTAAAGGACCCTAAAGACCATCTAGTTACAGCCTCCTTGCCATGGGCAAGGACACCTTTCACTCTGCCAGGTTGCTCAGGGCTCTATCTAACCTGGCCTTGAATACTTCCAGGGAAGGAAGGTTCGCAGCTGCTCTCAAAATGGCCTAAACCAAAGGATATTAGTATTTTGAAATTTGGGGTAGTTTTCTGAAAAAAAAGGAGTGACGTTTTAGTTCAGTGTTGTTAGTGAGATGTGAATGATCTACTCAGGACCMCTTGTGTTCAGGTTATGTTAGGCTTTTTTTGTTAAAAGAAGTGCTCAAATGTTGAAACAAGGTGGGCAGCAAAGGGCAGTCTGAAGATTTGGGTGGATATTGAACCCGTCTAGGACTGTAGAGGATTTCTGGATGWAGTTAGCTTCTTCAGATTCTTAGTAAGGAAGAGAGAGAAGGTAAAACTTAAAATTTGATTGCAAGAACCCAATTTTCTGAAAGTTAAGTTAAAGTCCTGAGTAGGTAAGGCAAACAAGAAACTTTGATTTGTGATACAGGAAGCAGACAGGAATAGAGAAACAGGAAACCTGGTCTCTTCTGGATCTGTGAATGTCACGACCAAATACTGTGGATTAATTCTGAGTTTTCAGTTAACTACTGTATCTGTATCTTGAAATAAATTAATACATTATTGAGTTAGCAAGGAATTGGAAAGAGCTAATCAGGTCACTGAATTAAGAAGAAATTGATAGCAAGTGAATTGGTGGTTTCATGGACAAAATGTGATTTCCAGACATTCTTCATTTGAATTGCTATTAACAAATTTGGCTTCTGTGAAATTGTCTAATCTCTTTATAATAATTTTTGCTGTTGTCTTAGTATCTGTTGTCTACCTTGTTTTCCACAGTTGCACCATAGAATATGCCTTGCATTTACTTTCTGGTACTTTTAGGATGGTTTCTCTGTGGACCTTCTGGTAWATCCTGTTCGTCTGAGAATTCATACTAAATGTAGACAGCTAGTTTAGTTATGAAATTTCTATTGTTAGGTGCATATGATTTTCAATTATCCGGACCTTACCATGGTCTATTTTGTTGATATTCTTCTTCCAAAGTAAATTTAAAAGGTGTTGCCAAAGATTAACATTCAGAAGCCAACCCTAGGATTTTTCAGAACTCTGTAGCACTGTGACTCATTCAGAGTAAATTCTGTAATCTGTTAGCAGCAACTATAGCTTTTCAATTTAATGATGCTAATGATATTATAATGCCCGAAAAGTACTTCACTTAGGCTTTATGTCTAATGATTAATGTTTAAAACATGGAATTTATTTCACCATTCCTCTGCTGAACACTCATGTGCTTTCAATAGTTTTGTTAGCATTTTCTATTATTAAAATCCATGAAAAAGGGGAACACCACAAATAAAAAACCCAGTCCTCTCTCTTGATTATCTTCACCTTATGTATGTTCTTTAGTATACTAGTCTTCCTTCCTTACAATGAGATAGGCAGATGAATGAATTGTAATAAGCCAATGCTTGAATTTAGGATGCCTTTCTTAACTGCTGTATGCTCCTCCAGTGTGATAACTTATGTGAATTGTTGTGGCGTGGAACAAGTTGGAAAGAAGCAATTGTGTGTGCAGTGACCCATGAAAACTGATGCAGCAGAAGTTTGTACTTTTTTATGCCATTGTAATTTACTTTTTTTTTAATGGGTGAAAATCTCAGCATTTGCTGCTGTAACAAGTCTTTTCTGGCTTTCATTGAATTAAATTCAATGAAAGAAGCAGCTGGTTATAATTTGTAGTGAAAAATAGAATCAAGTGATAAAAAAATACCACTGAAGCTGAATTCAAATGCAATTGTTGCACTTACAAATAAAGTAGTAGAATGTGTGAACACAGGCTGGTGTGCCTGTTTGCTCTTCCATGTGATCTACATTAAGGGTATGGTATGTGTGCTGTTTAATTATATAAGTGGTATGTATGTTAGCAATCCAAAGAACATTTAAAGTTGCCTCACTAATATGGGGATCACTAAGTGGAAAGAGTAACATACAAAATGATCATATAAATCTGAAAAGTAAATTACTTCCCTGTGTCCACAAATGTGTCTAAAGATTTTGTGCAATGCATGCAATGCTGATAAATAATAACCTGGAGTTAGAAGGCATGAGGACTAGAACTTTGGGGTTCATGTTTGCAAATGTACAGAACTTCAAAATTCTGTTGAATGCAGRAGAAGCTACTGTCTTAGAGCAAGGGTGATGTATTGAAAGCAGATCAGAAAGCATTCCATAAACCYTAAATTTGTATATGTTTTCTAACAYTTMTTTTACAAATTATTTCAGTGAGGACTATGTATGAATTTAGTTTATGGCAGCATGTTTTGAGTAGGAGAGTTGACTTGGAAAGGCCGTCAGAACAATGGAATGGGTAGACAGACCTGTTGAGGATAATTTTTTTTTTGCTATATTATTTTAATATTTATATTGGAAACAAGAAAACTACAAGTAATCAAATCACCAGTTTGCACTCATTAGGAGATGATATAAAATGTTTTGGGAAACATTRTAATAAATTGCATATTGGTGTTAATATGGGGTAAGAGAGCAATGAAAATGAAATTTCCTAATCCAACGTGCCTGGTAGCAAATTTCCTATTGATTTGAAATTGGTGAATTTCTCCAAGGTAAGAGAAATGTGTTTAACGTGTGTAGCACTTTATAAATTCAACCTGATTCTCTTCTCAGCAGAACACTTTCTAAAGAATATCTAATGATGTGTCTGTACTACCCAAAAATATCAATGCAAGGCTGAGAGAGTGACCCTGTTATGTTCTTGATGTTTTCATGAGACAGCTATGAAAAATGAAACTTCCAGATCAAAGCATAATGTCAAAATTAGTAGTTTTAGAAGCCTGACATCTCAAAACTTCAAGGCCACATTTTGAAGACAGAGGCATTCAGCCACACAGACCTCTACAGTATTGAATAAGACCACTATGTGGCTTAAAAAAATAATTGCAATCCTAAATCCTGGACAACAGAATAGCTGGAATTGAAACAGAATGTGTGCTATGGTCTTTTTGGTTTAGGAAACCTGAAATGAACTCCAGCAGTGATAACTGCAAGCAGTAGGTGTTGAGAAATATGCCTTGTTGAAAAATCAAACATGAAATCTCTTTGGGCATTTGAAAGGAAATGTTCCCACTCATATAGTTTTGGGTAAAAAAAGGGAAAAACCCACTCAGTTAAATAGAACAGCTCTAGTTGGGGGTATGATTACTTTCAACATTAGCTTTAAATCTTTCAGATGGTTAAATTCTGTAGAAAACTCATCCCCAGTTGTTTTTATCTTGCAGTTGCATTGGAAGCATTACTTGAGAATTTTGTGCTGTGGGAAGCAGCCCTGTTGTTTTGTTATGATTGTATAACTTGACAGAGAATCAAAATATATACTGTAGGTAACAAGGCTTGATATATACTAGTGAAGAGGCTGAAACACCTGCTGGGGAATGAGAAAGAATTTGGGGTGTCCAAACTTAAAAGACAGAGGCAATGCCATCTAGATGGTGGAACCGCCACCTTGTTGGAGAGTTTCAACCTACCTATGATGACATTTTTCCCCTAAATTTTGTCTGAGGAAGCATGAACTGTTTCTTGGTTTGTAGCATAGTTTTGACTACRTTTGGCTGTGGATTATGCTTTCTTTGTATTTGTTGATTCATTTCCATTTCTCTAATAAATAGATCAATTTCCAAAAGACAACGTACCTTTAAAATCTTAACAGTGAATAGACTTCACTCGCTGAAAGGAGTGAACATCCTGCTGCTAGTGGAAAATATGCAAGGACTCTTAATACACAAACTTTTTTGACAACAGTCTTTTCTCTTGTCACTTGTCTGAAAAAACATTTGTCACACCTTATTGCCTACTTTTTTTTTCTGGGTTTTTTTTTGTTTTGTTTTGTTTTTAATTGTAGTGTTGTGTGATGAAGTATGTAAATGCATGGCAAATCCCTTGGCTTATTTTGTTCAGGTGAAAGTTAAGCAGAGAGTTATATTGTCAATACTGTCAAGGCCTTGGAATTTCACTCTGAATTTTTTTTTTGTTTTTGTTTTTTTTGTTAGAAATGAATATTTGAAGTTAATTAAGATTTTTTTTTTTCTTCTGATTAGGCTTTTTATCTCTGGAGCAGTTCAATTGCTAACAGAAACTTCTTACTACCCCCCAAGATTTTCAGCCCATAGTGTTTTAGGACAAAATAAATATAGGAATCATTCTTTATCACCATTATTCAGGAAATCTTTTGAAGGAAAACACTGGAAGCTGACCTGATTCCTGTACCTCAAACTGACYTTTACTAAATGCACTTATTTATGATAAATCTTTATGTAAAAGCTGCTGCTTACTAATAGTTTCAAACTTAAATAAGTTTATAATTTTCCTTCTGCATTAGCACAGTAACGGTAGTCCTCTGACTAATGTACTGCCGCTTCTACAGCAGGATTTTGGCCAAATGTGAATCAAGACCATGAACCTCCTCATACTTCTTGGTTTTTCCAACATGTTTTTATGGCAAGTTGATTTACCTGCTTGAAGATACTATTTTCTCTTGCTCTTGGGTTAAAAAAAATATATGTCGATAATAGCTTTTAAAGGAATTTTGTTTCATATTAACTCTCTGAAATGTTAGCTATTTGTATTTTTCTTAGAAATATTTTTTGTCCTGTTTGCATTCGATTTTTTTTCCCTTGGCTGGTTTGTCTTGTCATTAAACTGTGAAGTTTAAACCAATGGAGAAACAAAGACTGACTAGAAAACAACCCAATCAGGAAAAGTTAAAACCACCTGGTGGCCTATTGCTTCTGAGCATAAAACATACCTTTCAAATTATTCCCGAAAGAATTTGAGGAAAACRTTTTAGAAATGATGACTAGAAGCACATTTTAATGTAATATTTTAAGTGACTGGCTTTTCACCGAGTCTGGCCCTGTAAATGTGATGGATCAGTTCTGAAACACCTGCACTGAAGTGACCCAGTGATACCTTTCAACACCTTAAACCACTGACCAGGTTCTGCATCTCAAACAGCAAATATAAGTAAAGGTCATGATGTCATCACTCCACTGTGAGGGTGCCTGGATTAAAATGTTCTGCTACCCAGAGGGGRGAACCCAAGGAAAGAGGAAGGTGGGGGTGACTCTGTCATCCCTGAAGTAGGATTTTGCACAGTGAAAATACCACAGTTGTCATACCCAGACATGACARCATGCAGGAAGATTACTGCACAAAATCAGACTTACAATGCACAGTGGGCTGAGTGACAATAGGGTAATTGTTGTACACCGAGAGGCTCAGGAATGGACTTCTTATGCTTAATACCTGCAAAAGTTCCTTTGACCAAGGCATGCATAAAGGCAGCATTATGTACTAGGTTATAGGTYATTACACTCAAAGTGCTGTCAATTTTTTTTTGGCCAACGTGCCAGAATGGAGGTCTCCTGTATTTCCCACATCCTTTTTGGCATCATGTGTCAACTGAATTTCACTGTTAGCCCTTTGGTGACCTTCTGCCCAAATTCTGACTACTAGGGCAGATTTTTAGTTTTGCAGCTACTGGCTCTGAATTGGATGTCCTTTGGTAACACATGCAACATGGATTTGCTGTTAACCTGCACGTGTCTGTCTGGGGAGGCTTGCATGGACTGAGGTCACAGAAACTGTTGGCCTTTAAAGGAAGCAGATTGGGAAGGGCAAGGAGATGTTGTTCAGGTAATTGCTGAATTACAAAATTGCTCATGATATGCAGAAGAAACAGAAAACAGCATGTTTATTGATCTGTTCTTGCTCCACATTATACAATGTTATACTTGGGATTGTGTATTTGTAATATAGATATTACATATTGTTATTATTGTTTTTATCATTACCAATAATAGTAGTAGTARTAATAATAATACTTCCTGTCAGTTGTCCTGGAAGATAAGTATTTGTTCTATCTGGTTTAATTCTAAACCAGATASAACAAATTTGTGCCTATGAACTGTTTAACAGCTTTGATGTTTTGGTGATATGGATGTACATATTTGCACACTTCTAACTACTGACATATGCATATGTTCTGAAACTCAAAATACATTTTGCCTGAAWTTTTTTWAAAATAGTTTGACTATATTTCTTGTTTGTTTAACTCAGACTGGTACTATTTTGTGGCACATAACTTCAACAATTATTTTCCATTTCTCCTTACTCAGATTAGTTAGGTTTTTAGCATCCCATCTTGAAAATGCAGAATGCAATTAAGTAATGGAGTAAACATTGAAGGATTAGATAGAAAGTACAATATCTTAATGCAGTTTTAATAACTGCATTAAGATATTTTATGACCAAAAGGAGTCTACTTGTGGCCTTCCTCACTACTTGGGTTTGGTAGCAAAGATTGTGAATGGTTTGACAGAGCATAATTTGCTGGTTTTGGTTAGCCTGTGTGTCATTCTYGTGCACAGAATCACTTCTTGGTTTCACCTGCTTCACTCTAAGAGCAACCAAATCAAACTAATTTCTGTGAAATATTAGAGAAGCTTTCTTTTTCAATGCATTGCTATGCTGTGATTAATACTAGGAATCTGMTATTAACTTTACCTATTTTTTTCACTCCTAACCTGTGCTAAGGGTTATCTAATATAGCTACTGTCACTGTTTGAAAAGCAATGCTGTGATTTCAAAGCAATAAAGTATAAATTACAGAGATGTGAATGAAACAAGCATAAATTTAGCTGATATGGGCCCTTCTCATATTTAAATTTKCCAGCTCCCAAAAATACGCTTGGTAAGAGTTCAATTTTTTTTCCCCTTCATATTCCTTGTCCTTTCTAAAAAGTGTATTGAGGGCAGAGTGAAGTTGGAGATTATTTGCTTGTTTGATACATTAAAAGGAAAATACAGCTGTCCTTCTGCCAAGAGGAAGATTCTCCATCAACTGCTGACCTCCTATCTTTGATGTCATTGTTGTATTTGACCTTTTTTTTTGGTATGTGGCTTTGTAAACGTTTTATTGTATGACTGCTACATTTTTTTATCAACTGGGTATAATCACAAATACGAATATCACCATAAATATCCTAAGTTACTTGTTTATACAAGTGTTCTCYTTCTCTGGTCTTCTCCATGCTGGAGGAGCAGGAAGAGAAATGCTGGAAGTGGCTCTTGTGTCTTTCATGCCTGGCATTGGGTGTTCACAAGTTTAAAACTCTGGGCCCTAAGCATGTTTATATTTCCCAAGGAAGTCTAAAAAAATCTGTTTATTTCTCCAAGGAAACTCATAGGAGAAAAGTTTTTACTTTCYAATAAAAATTATGGTTCCAATTAGTATGATTTTTTGGGATGACTAAAAATGTTGTTGGATATTGCCTTTTAATGCRCAACATGCTCAGAAGTTGTTTTGCTTTCTTCTGTGGAAATGTTTAATTTTTCYAGCATATAACACACAGTAAATTTGAAAACAGTAGTCAGATACATAGATTACTCTGAATTAACAGCTATTGGCTATACCCACTGCTATTCACAGCARAGAAATGTCATATTCTGTAAAATGATTGAGAATTCATGTAAAATGAAATGCAACAGATTAATTTTTATGATGGATTGAATATGTTGTTAACATTTTYCCTCCTCATTTTGTAGGCTTATATTTCAAATAGTGGGGCTGAGATCTTTCAAAACCCTTCTTTGGCTGTGAGACRGTGCAAAACCCCCATGCAATAATATCAGCATAAATTTTGTGTTTCAGTTAAGGTAGTAGTAAACTCTCACCCAAAGAAAAAAAGTTGGCAAATATGCAGGCTGAATCTTTTATTTAYTGCTCAGCATTTTATATTTAGTTTTCATTTGTAATAAGAGATTCCATCATTTGAAAAGTAAGCGGGATTTTAAAAGCTGCATCATCAACATAGTGGCCAGACAAATGGTACTGCTTTCTGCAAATATTCCATTTAAAAAAGTAGAATCTATTAGTGCTCTTCTCCTCACCTTTTTAATTTGCATTTTATAGCCATTTTACTAGTCCTACAGTAGTTTTATAATTTGATATCTTTTTTGGCATGAAAAGGGAGGATAGGTTTGCAAATATACTGTATTGAGTTTCTGCAGAGGTAATTCTCACTGTAGTATGATAATCTTGCTCTGGCTTTAAGAATAAAAGCACAGGTTTGAAATGAGATAGTGTAAATTTCAGAGCAGGAAGCCAAAAGATGTATGTTTTTATATGGATTCTGGCCAATGTCAATTGCATAAGAGCAGTAATCTGGGGTGTGACTTGGGTATCGGTTTTGTTACACATTCAAACTGTTTCTGAATCTTATTTATTTTTTTTTAATTGTTGGAATTTTCCCAAATGTAACAAAGCCAAGCAATTCATACTCTCTACATGTTCTTTGCCAGTAACTGAAACATGTATCAGAATTAAAAGGCTAGAATGAGGCTGATTTGTTTATATTTTTGTTTGAGTTTTTTAAATCACCTTGAAAAGGTTTCTGGCTGGGATTGCCCTTAGAAAGGGAGGAGAAAAAACCTTTCATGCCTTGGTTGCATTACTGACATTCCAAGTTATTGTTTGCTAGAAAAGCATCTCCCTGCAATGAGTTAGTTTTAAACTGCACAGGGATTGGGGTCCATATAAATTGGTAGCCCAATACTGTCTTATCCTGCAATTATTCTCTTATCATGATCAAAAATTATAATTTCAGAGCTGTGACTTATTTATTTGTATGTATCTTTCTAACAGAAAATTATCTTAATTGAGATAATTACTTTTTCTGTAATTACATAATTCTGCTTTTTACAGGCATATAATATGAGTTGGAAGATTTTAATTATTGAAGAAGATTGTGTAGCAAAATGTAAGCAAAGCTATTCCTCACTTTTCAGTAATTTGAARCTTTCACAAAGTCAGTTCATTCTTCTCCATGATGCTGTTTTCTACATAATAATTTTTAGGGGAAGTTTAAATCAGCTACTGTACGGATGATAAAAAGAAAAGGCAAAGGAACCTTTTGACTGTAATGGCGTTTATCTAAAAAGTTGGGAAAAACTTACCCAATCCCTTTCCTAGCATTCCTAAATCTGTCTGGTGGAGCATCTGAGTTCCAGCTGTGTTCCTGACTGCCCGTCCAAGGCAATGATGTTCTTTGCATTTTTCCTTCTCTTGCTGAGTCCTACATTGTCTCTTGCTGATCTGAGGAAGGAGGGAGCAAGGGAGATGATGGCAGTACTGGAATTCCTGGAGAACAGTGACAACCCGCTACTGGGAAGCTGAAGGAGGAATGTAAATTTTAATGAAATGCAGGATGGAGGCATCTGCATCCTGATGTGGGGAGAGTGGAAACTTTGTGCAGGCATGCTGTGCTCTGAAGAGCACTCCTGTGTAGTCAGCTGGGTCAGCAGGAGGCATCAGGGGAAGAGAACAATATCTGTGCAGAGAGGTGGTGATGCTGTGTGTGGTGCCCTGGTTATATCCAGCTCATCTATTTGATTCTTCATAATAGTGCCAAGGTGTGATGACCTGGTGAGATGCTGAGAGACATCAGTTCTGCTAATAAAACTTCCATTAGTCCTAAGGAAGAGTCCCCATCTCTTGGTGGTTTGAATGTTTCAGGAACAGTGGTTCGAACMGTTGGAAATTAGGAACAGGAAGAGTGGGATAGCAGTCATCTTCCAAGTGAAAAGAGGTACACAGACATTAATCTGGTTTAGGTGGACTAACATCAGATATTTCTCCTTTAATCTAGTCACTCTACAGTCACATTGGTTTTCAGATACTGGTACCTTTTACTTAGATCTGCYTGAGTTTGGTGTTGATTTGATGAGATTTTGGAAACTATTTTTATGGGGGCCAAAGCARTACTCAAGCTTGTTAATTATAAGCAAGTGCTAGCATTTGGAAAGTTTTAAAACTCAGTGAGGATAGATTTTTGGTAAGATCAGCAAATCCACATTCCTGGCCTGTAACCCACATAGTCATGTCTTGTTGATGCTACTGTAGGCAATGGAGCTTTTCTAGAATGGCTGTAGTTTGAAAATTTTAAAACATTGGGGAAAAGAAAAATTTTACTACCTTCAATTTTGGTAAAAGACCCCAAAGCTGTAAAAAAAACAGCTGAGCTGTATCTTAAGATAAACTTGAGAAAAACAAAACAAAACCCCCCACAACTTTCAGTAGAATGCAAATATGGGAAATACTGTCTTCACAAATGGTTAATGTCTGACAAAAAACAGCTAAAAAGACAAAACCTGACAGTAGAGCATATGAAGCAAGCCTGTGTCTTTGTGTGAATGAGAGCACACTGGTGGTATGATAGGAGGAGGTGTGATTTCAAATTAGTTTCTGAGTTTTAGCAGAAACCTGTGGCTGGATTTRGTGAAAGTAATTGTATTTCCATGAAAGTTAGGTGTGTGTGTACCCTGGAGAATCTAGAATCTAGACTTGAATATTGAAGTAGGTAATTRTGATATGCTGTAACAACATTATTAATCTTCAAGTTGATTTTCCTCATGAGTAATAAAAGTAAGTTAGTAAGTTTATTTTCCCATGCTTCTTGGCATACATTTATTCTGTGAAAAATGGCTTAAAACATTTGCTTTGATRGCATCTTCAGCTCAGATTTAGATCAGTGTGTTTTTTAGACTCAATTGTGAAGTCTCAGAGGAATTTCTGACAATCTCATGTTTTCAGAAGACCAAAAGTGTTGCTGCTTGAGAGACTATAAAGTCAGCATTCATTATCTYGGAACTGATATGGCACCACTGAAAGTGTTATTTTTGCTTTTTTGTAGGTAAATATTTCCTTCTTTTCTTTGCAGCTTACTTTGCATCTTTCTCCGATACCTGTAAAGACATGAAATAAGATTTATCTTTATTACACAGATACTCCGTCCTTGGAGATATTCAGAACATGCCTGTGGTTGACCTGATAGAAGTTGGTCCTGCTTTCAAAATATTACAGGTCTTTTCCAACCTCTATTATTCTATCATTGATGCAGTGGAAATTTTATACAGGAACATGCACAGACCCTTGGTTCTACATGAAGGACTAAGAGCTTAATCATTAATTGTTTGGCTTAAGAAATAGAAAGAATGTGRGCAGTGGAGTTACTCTATAGAGGATACATGAGTCAAACATACTTGAAGGGAGGAGATCTTCATGCTGCCACTGTCATAATTTTTTTCTAATTTGTCCAAAAAGGACAGATTTCTATGAAGTTCAATGAATAAATTTAAATTTAAAATAAGTCAAAATCAGAAGTGAAGTGTGAAGAAAATAAGTGTAATAATATATCTTGTCAGAGTATGCTATGTGTGCAGTTCAGTAGAAGATAGAATGAATACATTTAATTAATTTTGTGTCTGCCTTGTGGACTGAATGAGCTTTCTATTGCTCCTTTTCATTGTGTGCTTCCTTTGCATAAGATCAAGAAGWGATAACTAGTGAAGATAATTTTTCAAAGGGAGAATTACAGTTATTTAATTTTACTGAAATTTTAATTTTATGTAGCTGTGTCTTTCATGCTGCATTTCSCACATAACTCAGCTGGTTACATTTGGTCATTAAAAGCATATGATTTTTTTTTTCTTTAAGTCTTAATTCCTTGAGTCCCATATGACAATCCAACAGTGATATCACAGACCTGGCACATTTTTTGTTAAAAGTGTCTCAGTGTCTCTAAGTAGGTCTTTAGAGCTTTTATGCAATCTYTGCACACTATTCCTAATTTGTTTCTAATTCYGTCAAACATGTGCTAAGCTGCAGCATAGTTTTATGAAGGTGCTGTGAAACAATGGACTAAAATCCTTATTCTATCTTTTTTGGACTTGAGTTACTACTTATTTCTTCTGTAGTTATTGCAGTAGTAAAACCTATTCTTGTCAGAATAAGCAGGCAAGTAGCTTGTCTTTGTCTGTTGGAAAAGAAAGCTGGATTTGAATGTAGARTGGCTTGTCTTGAAAGATGATGTGTAGAGGGCAGGTTTCACACCCAAGCATAATATTGTCATCAATGAAAGCTTTAAACTTCAGAACTAGGAGGTGAAAGGTGTGTGTTCCACTACCATGATGRAAAATCTGCTTCATAGCATGTCTTGCTTTTCTGTGTAACACAATATAGGCTGAGATAGCTGTCAAAGTACATTTTTACAGAAATATGTAGCCTTCTTGAAAGCTGAATTTTTGCTTACTTCTTCGGTTTATCTGTCAAAAATGTATTAAATAGTGAGATGGCAAAATATTTGRGGGTTTAATTTCTGCTTAACCCCTTCCCATGCAACTTTAGTTTGTGTTAGTAMAAGTTAAGTTGAGAAGAGGACAGACAGTGCAGTTGTGGGGTTGGGTTGTATTTCTTGTTGTGGTTTTTCATTGGCTATTTTTTAAAATCTCTGGTGGCACAGCAGTAAGAGTTTTCTGCAGTTCTCCAGTTCTGAGTTATTAAAATTTTAAAATTTTTTTATAATAAAGTGAGAATTTATATTTTATGTTTAAGARAGAATATGCCTGTGTAGGGTAACTTTTTTTCCTGCAGTACGCACAGCTCCTAACTCTGTGGAGAGAGCTAAATAAGTTTGAAAGCAAAATGGCTGAAAACAATGTCCTAGAAAACAAATCTCATAAGAAAGTTCTTTAATAGGAACAAGACATAAATCTAGTCAAGTGCATTGCTGGTCAGTCCCTTTCTCTTAGGTTACCGACCTACCTTTTAAATCTGTGAGAGACCTCTGCTTTTTTCCAGTGTTGATGTGTCCTCAGGGCTCCGTGTTTCTCACAGAATCTAATCCTTGGAGATTCAAGTCTGTGCTTTCTGTGCTTCCCTTAGAGTGCCTGGACTACTTTCTGTGATYTAGATACCGGAATATTCCCCCAAATTATAATGTGCTGTAACTGATCAGTAAATCTAAGTCCAGTCCAATGTCTTGGTCTTCAAACTGTGATGACTTTAAAGAAGATCTGCTTTGGGTTTTCTAGGCCTCTTCTTCATATTTAACATGTTTRTATTTGTAAGAAAAAAGGGAAATCATCTGTCTTCTGTTTTGGCCCTGCAATAACTATGGTGTTTTGTGTTAAAAGCTGATATTTTCATGATCACACTCATTTGATATGAGTACTTCAGAGGGCTACAGGCATAACCAGTTCATAGTGGCCAGAGAATAGAGTTCCTAAAAAAATTATTTGGTTTTAACAGTAATGGGTGTCTCTGTCCTTTGTGTTTCCACGAGTGAACATCAATCTCAAGTAGGACCTCAGTGTCATTCTCCTGCTCCATCTTTTCCACTCTACCTCAGTGATACAAGTGCTGCATGGCACCAAGAGTTTTCTTCTCTCAGTAGCAGAATTTTGGTGGTCCGTCTCATCTGGCCTGCCCACCTCAGAAGTTTCAAGAACAGCACAGCATCCTGCCTGCTGATATGATCAGTCCTATAAGCAGCTGGTGAGGCCCTTCATTGCTTCTTTTACAGTAACGTATAGGACATCTTGTTAGGCCTCATTCCTGGCATATAAAATGCATTTGCCTTTGAGCTAGAATTAAAAATGTTACTTAAAACAAGTAACAGGTGGCACTTGAGAAGAAGCCAGAGTAGAGTTTAGGGTCTGGAGACACAGGCATCMTCCTTCCCAGAGAATTCAGAACCTTCAGTATATGTACTGCCAGCTGTACAGTTGGATCTCTGTTACTCTGTGCAATATAAAATCGATTCTATTAGTTGTCTGGCTTTAATAACAATAATCAGTTCAGCAGGGATTTATTTTGCCTAAATAAACAGAGCAATTTTAAATTAGGCCTGCACACAATCAATTTACTTCAGATTTCTGTTCTTCTATTCTGGTACAAAAAGGAAAAATACCTCAACCACTTTTTGGTTTTGMTGTACCAAGTTTTTAATGAAGGTARTTAAGAAAGCTTAGTAAGTAAAATGGTTGAGCACTCCCTTTTCTTGATAAGAACACAATAAAACAAACACCRTAAAATTTCTGAATGTTAACACCATATGCTTTTAGTTAAAGTATAGGGAACACTGTTACTATTCTGCTCTTCACTTGCACTTCCACCTAGCTTTTCTTAAAAATTAACATACTTATGCTAAGAAAAACGTCTGGCTAGCTACTAATTGTAAAGAGGRTGTCTAGTAGGATTTTTCCTTTAAATAATTCCTAACCTGCTTTCAAGATTTCTACCTGTATTTCTGTATTCCCTGTCTAGTAATCTTTTGATGCCTTTGCAAATGTTCTAAATGTAGATATTTAGAAATTACTTGTTTGATTAAATGCAGACAGAAAAATTGCTTCTGATCGATTTGGTCAGACAGTAGTATGYCAAAAGGCTAAGCTAAAATACTTAAATTTGTGCAAAATGTCCATCYACAGTACAGTTAAAATTTTCTGAAATAATTCCTGCTGATTTTTTATTACTGTTATCTCTGTACAATTGTCAGCAACAGCAACAGAAAATTGGATGTTAATTTAAATTATTTTAGAAGAGCATACTTCTGGAGAAGCTTTAATTTTTATCTAGGAATATCTTACATCACATGTGGGCTAACTTGCATGTCGATGCAAAGACAGATGAACAACTGCATGTTAAAGCAATAGTGTGGTTCCTTTGGGCCAAGCAACAATGGTTAGGCAATTTATTTCTTCAGTTTTCAAAGGGTTTGAGTGCCAGAGCTATAGAGACACCAAGACCAGGACATTGTCAAAGAAAAAAATATTCAGKGTGGCACTGTATATCTCTAGTTCAGCAATCTTTCAGCCTTATTATATAGGTAATKACTTATTTATATTTATCTGCCTGCTTCTAACTAAACTGAAATTTTATGTTACTGTATCGGAAGAATAGAAATCTTATATTAATTTGTATGTGTGTAGGAACTGTTTAGACAAATCAGATTACACGTTAAAAAGATAGCTTTTATTAGTGGATTTTTTTTTATAGTTAGCACTGCTTAAAAGCATATGTATAAAATATAAGATTTGTGAAAAGAGGAATAGGGTTTTTTTGGACATCTGCGTGACATTTGTATTAATGATTTTATTTCTGAAATTGCTTAGCTGAAGATCAGAAATTAATCCCAAGAAATCCTTGAATTACTTTCTGTTAGTAAAAAAGGAATAAAAAATTATGCCCACGTGTTTCTTGCTTGTGGTTTGTCCAGACATGCTTTTTCCAATACAGACTTTTWTTTTATTTGCTTACACCACTGCTAACATTTTGAATTACAGAAAATATTTTCATAAAACATTAAAGCAAGGGAGACTTTTTAGCAGTTTTCTGCATTTATTTCCCATATGTACAGGATATTGCTTTGACTTATCAAAGAATTGCTTCTGCTGCAATCAGAAAGAGTGTGTACTAAAAGTRACTGGGCATGAGTTGGTAAAATGCGAGTGGAGAGGGCTGTGCAAGAGATTTAAGTTGCTTCCACAAAACAAATCTTACATTCATTCCTGAAAGTCTCAGTCCTGGCTGTTTAGCTAGCTTTCACCAGTACAGCCTGCTTATCAAAGCACTTTATCAGTGGGGAAGGGATGTGAGTTAACCACTTCACTCAACTCGAACTTCCCAGCTAGCAGTCTGTCACCCAACAGCTGTTTTTCAATACATACACTATGTGCTCTGGTGCTGATTCAGAACTCATGACAAGAACAGCATTGTACTATGGGGTTTGTTTCCTATATGCTTCAAGGGAAAAGAATCCAAGCAAGACTTCAAGGGTTCTGGTTTTTGTTTTTTTTTCCTTTAATTAAAAAAAAACAACAAAAAAACAACAACAACAACAACAAAAAATGTTTTCCCCATTACAGCTAAACATGTGTATGCATACACATTTAATATATGCAAAATCCACAGAATGGACTTCAGAACACTGGTATGGGAATTTTTGCTTACTAGTAAACCCCTAGTCTTTGCCATCTCCCCTGTCTGGTCAGCATCAGAATATCTTTTTCAAGTGCTAATAAAGCAGACCAAATCAATCACTATTTCTGTGAGTGGTATATCCTTAACATAGATACAGACTGTGAATGTGTGTGCTTACATTTCTATTTGTTCCTATTCTATTCTTYAATGTGGTCATGTAGGAAATTAAAATAGATTCAAAGGTAGACTAAGTTTSAACTATTTTTGAGGGGCATGTTCAGAGCGCATTTAGAGTGGGGAAACCAAGTTCTGTCAATGTTTGCCTTCTTACTTTAGCACAAGTTAAAAATCTAGCCTTCTTAGGAGTAAACCTAACCATCTGGATTTCTGGGGGAGTTGTGGACAAGGACCATGCTTGCTTTTCAGAATTTGAGTGCAATGGTRAAAATGCTGAGCATCTCACAAGCTGCTCCTGGACTTGGAGGCACCAGAAAACAGAGGTTCAGTGTGGGGAATGTGGGCGATCAGCACAGCAAACCTAAACCCAAGTATCTGGAAACCTGTAGGGTGGCAGGGTAGTTTAACAGACCACCCAGTAGTTAAGAGGGTCTTGGGTGGATTAAAAACCAGAGGAATAGCAAAGGGTCTCTTTAGTTTTGTCCTGGAGGGAGATGTGTGGGATGGAAGYGGGCATTGGGTATTTATTAATCACCACCTCTATTAGCCAGAGGTTAATACAGAAGGATAGTTTCCAAGCTAAGTTAATATTACTTGCTGAAAACCTTCTTCATTCTCAGCAGGTGCCTGCAACACTGGGGGTCTTCACCAGAGTAAGGGCTGGTGTGTTGCCCTGGCCCCTGCTGCTCCACTCCCCATTCCTCCCCCTTACCTTGTACACTGGCCTCAAGCTTGTAAATGCTCCGTAAAACTTCCAAGCTGCCCCAGTCCTCAGGAGATTAATAATTGCAGAAGGCAAGTGGCAGCAGTGGAATGCCGTTCTGCCAGGACAAATCCCKCTGGGGTGGTGATGAGGCTGGGTTTGGCTCCAGTGTCCCTATGAAGCTTGTCAGGCTTTTATGTCTCTCTGCTGGGTGAAGTTTGCTGGCTGACTGCTGATTTTGGCACGCTACAGCATAATGTTTCACCTTGCAGACCACAGGCAGCCCAAGAGAAGATTATCCCTGSACCACTGTGAGTGTTTTGAATCTCGTGGTGCTGCAGTCTTCTGAAGACCTTCTGTTTGGTCACCTTGATAGCAAAGCTAAGTCTCAGGTTGTGGTTCATGGTTTCTCCTGGAACAGTTTTATGAYGACTTTCCAAAACTGCTTTTCTACRTGAGGAAAATTTGTCATAAAGAAGGGTTTTCCTGGGGAGAGAAGGAGAGGGAGTGTTAAATGTTCAACTTGTTCAGAATTTCAGCATTTGCATGGGACACAAATGAAGTCAAAAACAATTTACTTGGGTTTACTTTGACAGAAGTATGAGAAATCCTGTTAATTAGTTATGTATCAGTCCTTAAACTTGTACAAATGACTTGTGTTACCAGACAGTGTTTTCATTCCTTTCCTTGAACATAGCAAATTAATAAGGRATGTGGAAGAGTGGAGAACTTTAATTTTAGTACTGATTTTTTAATCCATTATAAGTTTACTAAATAACATTCTTTTAATGCCTTGGTTCCGGAAGACTTCCAAAGAAACACCTAAAGTGCTCGTTTCATATTAGTCCCTGGAACTCATCTGAACTATTTGATGTGACTCTTTATAAACCTTGTATTCCACAAGATGGGGAAGAATGTGCAAATATGCTTACACCAGCTTGAAACAGTGATTGAGGCTACCAGAGACTAAGTCTGGACAGGGCAGATTTACACAGCTACAACGGAAATACTTTGCAAGGCTTTTACCTAGGATGTGGTGCTGTACAGCCAGTACTCAAAAAGGGGCCAGGCATGTCTGGCTATTGAGGTACCTCTTACCTGAAAGATTTTATATCTCCTGGTAACTTGCCATCTAGATACTTCCTGAAATAGTGCTTCAATGCAGACCATTTTTCCTAGTGTAACTTCTCAGACTTTTTGTGGAATATCCCCCACAGTGCCCCCCATCCAGGTACTGGTGTGGCATTGCTGCAGTCGATGTGATTGTACAGCCCTTGCAAAGAAGTGGTCTAAGCACTACCTGAAATCAGCTGTGCTGTACTAATTTTGCTGTCTCTGGCTGATTTAAAGAGCTTCACATAGTTATCCACAATATACATTGRTTCAGTATGCTTTTAAATTGATGGAGGTGTTCAATTTCATTCTTATCAATTGTATGGACTAGGAGAATTAGTTACCCAAGGTGAGTTGTTAGCAGCCCTCATGCCAAAGGGAGGTCRCTTTCTGTGGATGGCTTTACTGCTTTTTATTTCAGATGCTCAAACACATTTTACAGATGTGCATCATACCTCAAAAGTAGGAGGAGATAAACACKAGGCAGGTGAATATCATCAGTTCAGAGGAACCGTGTTCAAAGGTTAGCAAAAGCAGAAAGAACAAAGAATTACATTTTTTTACCTTCTAACCCAGATGATTTGATGTTCAAGGCAGGTGAATGTGGRGATTTCCTTTTTCCATTGCACTCTCAAATTTGTTTGATTTGTTGGCCCGTATGTTTCATGAGTTTGATGCATGTATAGCTAACATTAGCTAATGATTTTATAAAAGTTTAGATTAGACTAGATACACACATAATGTAAATAAAAYTGACAGGTAACCTAAACTTTTAAATAGAACCACGAAGGAAAATACCCCAGTTGGTCACCAAATGGGGAGTCCAGATGAAAGGGCATTAAGACAGGACCATTTTCACATGAGCCACAACAGTCTTTCCCTCCCTATAGTGAGTTCCAGACAGAAAACTTGGAAGCAAGAGGGGCAAGGAAGAAGGATTATAGACCAGGACTCCCCTCAGTAGCTGAATACATTTTTTAAGTTAATTSTAATTTTTTAATAATGTGAGAAAACAACAGAGGACTTGCCACAGTGGAGATGGAGCAGGATTTTTCTGTTGAGTTTCAGACTGACATAACTCCMTCAGAAATTTCAGAGGATTAGAGACTGTGTCAGGAAGGTGAATGTACTTTTAAATAGCTATACCTTAAAAGATAAGGGCAACTCCTAATGATCAGGAGTTTTGAGTATTTGAAGTGCCAGGTGACAGCCTTGGCAGGTCAGTGAGATCATTGCAGGTTGGTACACTTTGAGTCATGGCCACTGCAAGAATGTACAGTGCCACTTGATGAACCTTGAGGTTTARGTAAGTGACCTTTGGATCCAGAAAGTCATTTCTCATCTCTCCTACCTCCCTGCCCAGCAGATTGTAGAAAATTTAGTTGTTCAYTGGTTATAAGCTCTAGATGTGACTTGTTTATGCCTGATAATAGGTATATATTAAAAATAAAATTATAGCCTGCCATTTTTTAGTCCCATGTTGCCATCTCCTCTTTTATGATGTGTGAGCCAGTAATTGGTAATGTTTAAGTCTGATGGTAATTTTTTTCCTGATTGATTAATTCATCTAATTTTGAAGCTAATGTTAAATCCTACATCTTTGAACAGTATTTGTGAGCTATATACACCAAGCAGGACGTTGTTCTCAACAGTATTTAAGGCACAGTAAAAGTCTTCAAGAGGATTAATTGTCCATGATTCTGCATGCTGTATAAAGATGGCTGTGACTGGTGGACACAAGTGCTTGAATATTGCATCAATACACCTAGAGTTTTATTAACACCTTGTTAACTTGAGAGCTGTCCAGAAAAGATTAATAYGTTTTTCAGAAAGGAAAATTTATTATTTAGTTTTGCCCTGCTGATTTTTATTATTGACAAGTTGTGAGAGGTGGAGGTTAAACTGAAACTTTTTTATACCCTAGAGCATGACCATTAATTTCTTTTTTAAAAGCTTGTCAAAACACAACAAACTCATCTTTCTTTTTGCTGGGAAAATGCATTAATAAAATGGTATATTCCCCGATGCATCACCAGATGTAATTTATTATAAAATATGAACTATTTTAGCTGCTAAAATATTACCCTGCAATATAAAGAAACTGCTAAAAAATTGAATTAGAGAAAAAATTCCTTTTCTAATTCTATTGAATGTCAAAGGCAGGAGCTGAGTGCTGCTGAAAGACATAGAGATTGAATACAGAATTTCCTTTGTATTTGGAGCAGTGAACAACTGATGATTTGCCCAGGCCTATTGTTTCAGTAATTATTGTTAACTTACGACACCAAGGGTTGCAAAGTGCCCTTTGGAGAATCTCATTCAGTTTGTTACTTCTGCAGATATGAAAGAAATTCTTTATTCAGTAGGTTACTTTTTGAAAAGGGTAGCACTACAAGCTTCACCACCTTCCCTTTAGGAAGTGCTCTCCAAACAGCCAAAGGGAAACAGAGGAACGTTTTTGCTGCTGTGACTAAATGTAGGTCTTGTTCAAGTATTTGGCTTGCTTCAATATCTATCCCCTCCTTACCCAACTTTCAGGTTTACCTGGGCTGCAGGACAAGAATAACACTGAATTCCTTGTGAACCACTGCAGCCTTTCTTTTAGCTGCCTGCTGCTGGTTAAAGTTAGAGCTCTCCTGGAAGCAGGAGCTCTGAGACTCCATCACCTGTGCTTCTTTCACAGCACCTTTCCCCACTACGSTCTGTCTTTTTATTGGTTTTGGTCATTTCTGCGCTTTTATTTTCTATTAAATGCAGTTCTTGATTCATTCATCCAGCCAGTCACAAACGCACTGTTCTGTAGTTTGGTTAATTTCAATTAAGATTTGCCAGTAATGCTATAACTAGACTGTGTTTTCTATGTGAGGTTTGTATGTTTTTGCATTTCTGACATCAGATGCTAATTTGTATCATAAAATAAGCAGGACTGACTCTGCATCTAAAATGTCCCCAAAAAATGCACATCCAAATTAAAGGTAAGCCATTTGAGTGCTTCTCAAGCTTCATTTTGGTATTATACTTGAACTCACTATCTTTGCTGGTTGTTCAATTATGTCTCACAATTTACCRGGCTTCTGGTAGAGACAAAGGTTTCTCTGCAGAATCTTGAATTCTACAGGACATCTTGTTCTGCTTTGGTGGGTTTGTTTGGTTTGTTTTTTTTCCTCCTCTTGCCTGTGATCCTCTCACGCCCTTTCATCTTTCCATCTTTGCCATCAGCTTCTTCCCTTCTGGGTTTTTTCATTGTTCCTTCCTCCTTGGTGCTCTCTGCACSATGTCTGTGCATTATCTCTTCTTCTCAAACACTGGGTTTGCATTTCCCAACATTGTCAGGTTAACTCGGACACTTTTGATCTGTGCTTTGCTCACGTTCTTCATCCAAAGCCGAAAGGAAAGTGTGAGGAGATCAGACAATCCAGACTGCAGCATCCGGAGACATGGTCAGGAAAATGGCATAATAAGGTGGCATCCCATTAAATACAGACAACTTGAGAAGTGTGACAGCCTTTGGAAACCTGAAAAGTTGTAATATCTGTAGTTGCTTCTTGTAGTCACACGGTTTCARTAACTTTCACTTTCTTTGTCTGAATGGGTTTATTCTCTGACAAATATTTCAAAGAATTGTCTGTAAACGTGTTCAGGAGGGAGAAAACCCCCCCTCACACTTAGTAACTTTTTTGTTTTTTCTTGCCCATTGGTTCCCAATAAGACATCTAAATATATACAATATTTATGCACATCTATATTCATCCTTTAGTCAGTGAGTGAGTGCATTGCCTGTTTAGTTAAACATGTATTTTGCTTCTTTAAATGTATTATTTATCTGACAAATCCTATTGGTTTATTTGGAACTTTTACAGCCTGAAGGGCAAACACGTATCTTGGCATGGCAGTAGTTTAGAAAACATGTATTATTTACCTATTGGAAAGTAATGGTTCCTGAGGAGCCATTATGGTCCACCTTGTAAATCCTTCTCAATTTGCATATTATTGACCCAATAGACAGTAACAACTCTTGGGACCTGTTGTGGTCTATCCATATTCATTTGGTTGCCATACATGTGTGTAAAGTCTGCTTGCTGGAAATCCTTATAAATACTTGATTGAAAAAAATATATACAGAAAGTTATATTTATAAATGAAATTGCTTGGTCAGTTTTAATTTCCCTCTTTCCTGCTCTCCCATAAATACCTGGAGACACTTTCAAGGAAAATTGTTTGTTTTGGAATTACACAAGCACCCAGAAGAGCTTTATCCTGGTAATTATTTCTTTTTTAAAAAACCAAACACTTAGGTAATATAATACACAGTCTGACTTTTGCTGAATTTTTTAAAAAAATGTTTTTATGCCAAGTTTCAGGCTAACAGCAAACTTTTACAGCTGAATAATAAAGATTAAACACGAGTGCATAATGGAAATGTTGACACCTCCAAGGCTGGTGGAACAAATGATTTTTTGTGTAATGAGACTTTTTCTTTTTAGGGCTATATATTTTGAAGTCTTATTAAAACCATTTCTTTAAAACCAGAATCACTTCAGATAACATGGGAGTGTTGCGTGTGATCCAAAAAAGGCGTCACTGTTGCCAGAACTGTCATGCTCTGGCACTTGAGAAAAAAGCTTGTGATGTTCCTAAGTTTTTAGTATTCAATGTGTGTCTGAGCCTATGCTCCTGATTTCATTAAACTTATTTCTGCAATGTGGTGGAAGAGGATAAATAAGGATTATTTATCTCTAGTATGTAGTTGTTCACAGCTCCATGCCATGACAGTTTCCCCATGCAGCTTACTAATGCTTTGAAGACTGGATGGGAAATATGTCTTAAAAGTGTGAAAAAGAGCAATGAAAAAAAGAGAGAGAGGCTGATTTTTATGGTATAAGGAGTGTAAACCTTGTTCTTGCCAGTTACACGGAGGTGAATTTCCATTGAAGTGTCCATCGATGTTTATCTTGGAAGTGTTGCATAGCATTTGTTAAGGAGCTCTTATCCTGGATGTGCCAAGTGGCTCATAGAGAGTGAGCAGCACCAGGAGCAGGGCCCAGCTGGGTGTGATGGTCCAAACTGCACAGGGAACAAACCTGCCTGCTTTTCTCAACCAGCTGTAAGCCAACACTAGACTGTGCCTGCTCAGATTTTGGAAAGATGCCCACTGCTGCATGGCTGTGCCAGCTAGAATTTCTAGTCATCCTAAAGACTCTAGAGGGGGTAGGGAAAAAATGATCCCTTGAAACTCAAAATGTTTTATGATGTAAGAATAATAATAATGGCTGGCAACACCAAATCCTGTAATTGTTGAAGGGTGATAGGAAACTTGATTTTTTGCATTAACTGTATTTTTTTTCAAGGGCAGTGACCTCACCCTTTTACCTGAATCTGAATGTGCATATAAAGAGATTTACATATTTATTTAAAGAATGTGTGTATGCAGGTGGGTGTATGTATGCTTTAAGCCAATTACATTGATATGAAAGATTTCTGTACATTGTTACTCATGGCCTTTTTCAGTCCTAAAGCAATTTTTCTGGAACTATATGCATGATATGCAATTCTCTCGAGCTTCAGTGGTTGAGTAATATGCACTCACAGAAGAGTGAAATGGGAGAATAGCAAAAAATTCTATACCTTCTATTTTTATTTAAAATTTGTGGTCAGATAGTCAATCCTTGCTACAAAACAGAATCTGTTTTTTATTAAATGTTTAAACAAAAGACAGACTTTTAATGGAAATTAATAATCACTTTTAAATGGTTTATTAAACTTGAAGAGAGAAATTTACAAATCCTTAGAAGACCTTAAGCCTGGCTAGTCTCTCTAACTGTGAAGTTTAGCTTGAAGAGGAAAAAATATTACAACCACTAATTCTTGCTGCCCCAAACCACTGCTGTTGTCTCTGGCCTACATGTAAATTCATCAGTCTGTAATTATATCTCTTGCCACAGAAGTATAGTAATCAGTGTGTGTTAATCCCCATTATGCATACATAAATCAGTTTAAAAAAGAGTTTGAGGACATTTATTTGCAGTCTGTTTATTTTAAAGCTCTTTACAGGTGATCCACAAGAAGATGACTCCTGCCAAAGCTGGAGCAGTCTATTGCTTTTTCTGTAGACTTTGCTTATCATTAATAGAAAGCAGCATGTGTACATCCTGCAAACTCATTTCCTTATTTAAAGTGGGCATCCTTCCTTTACTGAGATATGCTTCCTCTTTTAATACAGGACTGAGGATGAAGCCTTTGTAAGTCCTTAAAGGCACATCCCTTCCAAATGACCTTTTGTCCCATGCTAGTAAGTTGCATTGTTTAGTTGACTCCCTGTTCAGTGCAGCTACATGAACTGTCTTTGGAAATCAAGAAAAAAAAATTCTTTGCTAATTAAATTGGGAAACATGTCATATTTTCCCATTATAAAGCATAAATGAATGTCCAGTTGAGTGTGGTGTGCCTTTTGATGGCCTCTGGGGAACTGAATTCCAGGGAGTAACTGAGCAGGGCTTATTCGCCCAGCTATCTAAGGACAGTTGCTACATTTGTTACAGAACTTTTCCCTATGGATTTCTAAATTCTTCATAAAAAATAAAATGCTGTACTTGTTTTCCTTTGATCTATATGATTAAGAGTTGTCCCAATATATTCAGCTGCATACAGAATTTTACCCCTATTCCTTTTCTGTATGTAAGCACCAACAGAGTCAGGTACTACTATGATATTTCTCTTGAAAATTCAAATGCACCTTCCAGTACGTGTTTATTTGCATAGATTTACTTTTTCTTTATTTATGTCCTTTTGTTGGATTTAACTTTAACAGAAAGCTATTCTTTCTGTGAGCTGCTTGTGCTTCATTTTTCTGACTATGGCAGATCAGTTAAATGTGGAAGAGATTAATTTCACAGGCACTGCATTTATAGCATTATTAAATTAATTGGTTAGAAGTTAGGTTGTAGCTAGTTTCTCTTTCATGACCAATACAGTATTTCACTAATCAGAGATGAATGAAAGTTAAATAAAAACTTGTCAGCTACATTTTTCATGAATCTACTAGGCTGCTTCTGATGGTTTTGTTTGTCAATTTGCTATAGGGGGAGTTTTTTAGTTTTTGTTTTGTTTTTGGTTTTTTATTCTATGGAACATATCTGTAGGCAATTCATAAATATTCTCTTTTAAAAGCCTTTTGGAGGGTCTCTCCTGAAGTGAGACCCCAGTGTCTGGGCTCAGGCCAGGTTCTCTGGAGTTACCTGGGACTCCTAGAACTTTCCAAGATGAGATGAAGATTCTTCCTAGCCTAGATTTGTTGAGATGCACATGTAGGCCTGTCACGAGTGATACCATCAACTGGACTGTTCACACTTGTGAAATATTAGAGGGTGGTAACACAAGTTGATAAATACTTTACCCTCTCCTGACTTTTGCCCGGGGAGGGGATCTCCGTAGGTGCCTCCTTAATTACTGGGAGAGGGATTCTGCCCTAGAGGGTGAGTCAGAGAAAGTGCTTAATTGCCTCTTGGTAAAGTTTATTTTGTTGATTATATAGTAATACCCACTTTTATTCAGAACCCTAGCTGAAATAGTATCCTACTTTACTCTGTAAAAAGCCTGGCGCTTAAGGTACTTTTTCCACAAATGTGAAACCTGGATGGTAAAATTTCTTTATCCTAGAGTACTTCCATTCTCCACTTACCTGTGAGAATACACCAAGGTGGGAGCCACTCCATCAGCCAAGAACTCAGGATGTTTGTTACAGGGATAAAGATGCTACAAGTGATATGGGTGAGGTATGAAAAAGAAAGAAAATGAAATACAAAATGTTTTCAATATGCACTATAAAGAGAAGTTGAAAGCAAATTAATTCTTCCTATTCTTCAGGGAATAGTGAGAAACCAGTGGGACTGAGGCAAAATCTTATACCCATTGCAATCAACTGAAATGTTATGATTGAGTGCAAAGCTCTTAACCTGTTGCTTTTAGTGACTTTCCCAAACCTCCTGGAAGTCCATGGCACAGCTGGGTCCTAGTGCCAGCACTCCAGCACTATGTTTAAAAAAGTGAATAATGAGAATGGAAAAACATCTGACTCCATGAATTTTGTGCAGGTTTCTCTGACCCTTYCTGGAAAAGGATGCAGTTTTGAAATGTGTGTTGCTATGGCCTCAGTGCCATAAGTTCACTGGAGTTGTTTTGTGATGAACCTGTACATGACAAAATAAATGGCAGCCTTCTGGAATGACAGTGATGTACCTTTTGAAACAGCTGCCTTCTGCTGGGGGGTTTGGAGGTTTCCTGATTAGGTGGTTGGTGGGTGATAAAGTTGTGGGTGAGATYCCGACTTGATTGCAGGTAGTGCAAGTTTGCCTTTGAAGCAGGGTTGTTCCTTTAACAGGTTTGTTTGGTGTTTGTTCTGGAATCAATTAAGATGCTGGCAGYAAAGGAAGTCTGTGTGTCCTTCATAAATTCAGCTTTTAGAGTCTTGTTCTACAACCTGGAGAGGTCACGTCAGTGGATCAGAAAACAAGAAAGCTTTTCCTGTTTGGATGAGGACAACAGGGAGTAGTGCTGCTGCTGTTTCAAGAATAGGAGCCTTGCTGTAGATTGTATGGGATGTTTCACTCATACATAGGACTTGGATTTGACCTACACTGATGAAAATCAGTACTTTTTGTTTTAAATGCTTCCCGGGTCCTTTTGAATGATTAGCTTAAATGGTCTGGGATGTGAAAATGTAGCRAGCTGACTGTCTTGGCTTACAGAGGCTGTTCATTCAGTCAGCAAAGAGATTTGTAGAAATAAGGTACATTTATGAAATGTATTTATTTGCCAAGTGTATTGTGCTGGCTCTGAAGAAGATATTCCCTTTGACATGTGTCAGTAAGTATTTTAATGATTCATTTCATCATRTAAAGTCTTGTGGACATTTTTATCTGAGGAAATACCTGCTCTGATGGTTAAATTATGCATTTKTTAAAACAAAATGAAACGAAAAAGGCCACCAAACATCTAAATATACTTTTTTGTGACAGGAAAGAGGCCTCAAAAAATTAAAATTAATATAACAAGGCTGATAATACACTTTAATTGCAATTTGGACTGCCATGTTAAAAAGAACATAGAGTAGCAAAAGCTTYTCAAATTTCTTCCATTAGCCTTCTTGGAGATGCTAAGGACATTACTGCCTCCCTCCTGTTCTTGAGGCTCTACTCCAACTGAAAAACCCAAACYCYGGCAGCTCCCCCCTCTCCTTGTAGTTTTGGTTTTTTGGGGTTTTTTTTCTATTTTACTGAGAGCTTCAGAGTGAAAAGAAAAAAAAAAAAACACACACACCAAACAAAACAAAAACCCAGCAAACCCCAAACATAAAAACTGTCCTGTGATATGGCACATTTTGAAAGTGAACAGGAATATAATTTGCAATTAAGCTTGATTTTGATGTGCACAACAGGACAAGAGTAATTCTTATGGCCAAGCTTTAAATATAGTCTGGATATTGTTTAGCTATCAGTTGTAGAAATCAGGAAATATTAGTATTGGAAAAAGAGAAAAATATCAAAATTAAATACCTTCCTTATATAATGAAAATGTACCATAAATAAATGAGTTCAAGTCCAAGTAAATAAAATTAATATGATATTGTGCTACTGACCAGCCCTATATTTGAGATTAAAAATTGGGATTTCTTTTTTTTTATATGATAAATTGGCAATAAGTAGCTGCTTGGTTTTCATTGAGATACAGGTGGGGATAAAACGTGATATTTTATTTTGAAATTATGTTAGTTTCTTTGAAGTCAAGTTTTTAAAGTTTGCATACATTGGTTCTACACTTTGGTTTCATAAGATATCTTTTTACATTTCTTTCTTGATTGCAGACTGGCAGCACTGGCAACCAACCTTGTTTCTAATAGTTATTCCCTAAACAATAGAGGAGAGGGGGGGTCAGAAGCATCTCCTACCAGTTATCTTTATTTTTCTGTGTGGTAATCTGTGTTATCACTGCTCCTAAAGTMTGTTTTCTTCAACCCTGAATTATCAATAAGGGTGGATGGAGCCCTGGAAGCTTTTCCCTGTACCTTGTTTGTCCCTGTATCTGAAATGTGGGGGACAGACATCATCCGGAAAATTATTTTAGCTTTCCTTTGAAAGACTGCACCATGCTCATTGCCCCTTGGCTAACTTTGGATCTTTTTAAACATGAAGGATCCAGCTGAGAGTGCAGGTCAGGACCTGGAAAATTTTTCTTCTACTGGTTGTAGTTGTCTCTGTATTGCAGCTGCTTTTTATCAGAAGAGGGCTGCAGCTAAGAGGTCTTAATCTCGCTTTTCCTCTGAGGGTTTCTAGATTGTCAGGTGTTGACCACTTGGCTACACTAGGCATATCTTCTACTTGGGAGCTGCCTTCTTAGGAGCAATTGTTGGTTTGTTGAAGGGTAGATGTAGTCCTTTCATCTACTTTTTGTTGTGCAGAATAGCATTTCTTGGTCGAGATCTAGTTAGCAAACAYGAGAGCTAAGCTTCTGAGTGGCAGAAAATAGTCTGAATCATTACAGACATGAAACTCATGATTTATGATAAAATTGGGCAGCAGTTTGTAATGAGGTGCTGATCAGTGCTACAAAGAATTTTATTAAAATATAAAATAGATCTTTCCAGCAACTCCTTGCTTTGTAGTGAACCTAAACAGGTTGGTATCCAAGTCAGACTTGGACATTTGTAGTTTGCAGACTGCTCTTAATAACTGTGGGTGCTCCCTTACGAGAAAGATCCCTCTATAAACAATAGAGTTAATATTAAAAATTTATTCTTCAATCGAATACRCTTCCATTTTAGTCAGCATCTTATATTTTTATGATTTTAAAATGTGAGAATGCAAAGCAGAATGACAGAAGGAAGAGGAAATCCTGTGCATGGGCAGGGTGGAGTGTCATCCCTTCTTTGACTGACTTGTCTCAAATTAAAACAGGAGGAAAAAAAGGAAAAGTGAAAAAAGCAGTAGGAGAAAAACATTTGTTCCTTTGTAATTTTAATTTTCAGTGCTGAAGGAGTGAAAATACTGTTAATGGTCATGTTATTTGTTTTCTGTACACCTTTTCTAAGTATATTTTTGACTGTATTGTCGGGGAAGCCATTATCTCACCTAGGRCAGAAAATACTTTTTTTGAAACAATTGCTCTTGTGCTATATTTAACTGTATCAACTAATTCAGTGACTATCCTCAATAACTATAGAGTTACAGAATTGTTACTGCTAACAGTGTGGGGAGGCAAGCTTTGCTTGGTCCGTTCTATTGTGGCTACAAAATCCTGGTGTGAAAGGAGTAAAATATAGGGAATTAAATCACTCAAATGTTCCATCTRACATTATTCAGAATGGACATTCAAGGGAATATCATTAACCTCAAAGATCCAGCTTCTGATCACATTTCTGTTTGTTTTTATGAGCATGTTGCCACTTATGGATGCCTCAGGATTTTATCACTGCCCATTTGTGCCACTGCTTTCACAGGGTGGTTTTTTTTTTCTGTGCATTAAGGAGAAGAAGCCGCTGTCTGCTCCAGCTCCTTAGAGCTGCAGTTATAAATAGACTTGGAAGCAGCAGCAAGCTGGGTCCACTGCCTCTGTARTGGCCCTTTCCAAATACTTTAAAACAAATGATTCATCAAATAAGGAACACTAAAAGAAGAAATCTGCCAATTTGTAGAATTTGACTCCTCCTAATCAGAGCAAGGCAACAGGATGTTGAGTTCCTGCCCTGCACCTGATTAAAGCCAAATGCACTAGGAACAGCTGGGAGTAAGAGGAAGCACCAAGCTCTTCTCAGTTGGGGGTAGGACAGCAAAAGAATTTTTTTWAATCCCTTCCACCTTTGTTGTTCTGTTTTCCTGACTCTTTGACAGATAAGCACTTATTTCCTCTGGTATTTGGACCTCTTAGAAACTACGTAGRATGTACAGAATATAGGAAAAAGCTGCACGTGTATGTGCCTGACCTAGGYAGTCGATTTTGGTCACAATGTTATTCAACATTCCTCATCATCAGTATAGCCAAATTGCTAACTTTACAGACTCTGGTCGTGCAGGTGCCAAATTCTCCAAGTTCTGCCCACCCACCTTCAGCAAGTTAAAACCTGTAAGAGCAGCATAGAGACCAAGATGCATTTTCCATCTGGATCGCTGTGGTAGTTCTCACTGCTGCAGGCTCACGCAGAGCCCCTCAATGAACGTGCTTCTCTTTCTTCTTTTTTCTTTTTTTTTTTTAATGGAAACACTGAAAAAATGTGAAACTTTTGTCAATGCTTTCTTCCTGTGCTCTAGAAACCATAAAAAACACAGCTTTTAAAAGCTTTGGAGTATACACATGCCCTCAAATAAGTGTTAAGCAGTTATTTTTCCCCATGCAGCTGTAGAATGTGTTGCAGATTACAGCCAAGAACAAAAAATAACTGTCTTGTAGATTGTGCTGTAGATACAGTAACAGTTAAACAGTGGTTTATTGCTTAAAATACTGCAATTACTTCAGTGTCAGAAATCTTCCCAGAACCTCCAGACGAAGCTCCTTCTTTACCATTTCTTGAAGTAACTGCTKATGTGATTATTCCTGGACTTTTTGCAGCCATGTCACAGAGCTACTTTATGTGTGTGCAGCTTCCCCTCTGTGCCTGGAGCCAACAGAACAGGCTGTTCGCTCGYGCTCTCCCTGGGCCTGATCCAACAAGCCATGAGGTCGGGAGCAAAACTTCTCTTGGCTTCTTCAAGCTTTGGATCAGGCCTCCTGCTGCAAGCATTTTCTACTGTGGCATCCACACCTCGCCTCCTTCCTTTGTGAGCGTCAGCACTGCCAGAGGGTCAGAGTACCAACTTTCACTTTAATGCTTCAGTAGAGCAGGCAGTTCAGRAAAAAACATAAATTTCTTTTTAAAGACGTTCCTGGAACACTTTTTTCTCATCTTGAAATAAAGGAAAATGTTCCTGTAGAGGCCTCAGTCAGCATGTACTTTTCTTCTCTCCTCTACTAAAGTTTGCCAGGTATTCCATTTCTGTGCCTCCTTTTTTTTTTTCTTTTCCTTCAGGTTTTTAGGTTAACCTTGGAACTGTTTTGTGAGAAATGGTGTTAATAGTACCTGACATATGAGTACTGGGGATTGCCATAACACCGTGAGCATAGCTGCTGCCAAATTTTATGACCTCCGGGGCTGTATATTTAAAATCTTGGTATGTGTCAACCAAAACAGTGTGTCTTTACATCAAGCAAAGGAAAGTGATACTTATATACACAGTTGGAAAGCCAAGGGACTCTGCAGATACTGAGAGAACAAAAGGACACTTCCATGAACTTGTCGTGTAAAATACAAACCTCAGGTACTTTATGTTCCTCTTTTGACTTCTCTGCGGGGTGCAGGATTGKGACTGAGGCTCGTGTGGCCTTCATGTGGTGTTGGAAGAACAGGTCAGCAGGTGTCTGTGCTGGACTGCTGCGGTGCCTTCTCATCTTTGCAATGGGAGGCTTTGCTTCTTGGGAGAATTGGGATAGTTGGGGTGGGTTCTTTGGGCAAACAGGTATTGCTTGAGGAAAATGGGCATATTTCAGAGTACAGCAGGTAACGTTCTGTTCTTTAGATTTTAGCACCTGTTGGAAAGTGACAAATTACTYTCTTTTTCCCTTTGATATGTGTAGCCCAGCTTGCCTATTAATGTATAATATGCTTTCCTAATATAGCTTAGGAAACTTTTTATAAATTATTGTTCACACTGTATATGACAATGCAAGTTGTATTTATACAGATCTAGTCAAAGCACTGGAGCAATTAAACACCTACTCATTACATAATGTGTTTTTCCTGTCTTCTGGTGCCAAAAAAAAATTGTGTTTGAATT
Organism: Mixornis gularis; assembly: GCA_003546035.1. NCBI lineage: Eukaryota > Metazoa > Chordata > Aves > Passeriformes > Timaliidae > Mixornis > Mixornis gularis. The sequence goes on from QVAJ01000020.1 coordinate 224,105, forward strand.
TATGTAGAGATGCTCTATTTTCTCTGAGCTAATGGAAMTTGCCTGCTGCTATTTTGGAATATAGTCATTATGTATATATATATCATCTATATTTACAGCCCAAAGCAGATATTGGATGTTGTTACAACTTGTGGAAACTTGTRTATTAAGTCTGATTTTCCCCCCTCTCTTTGGTTTATTTGTGAAAAGAGATTGCTTCCAGAAGAAAATGCTCTAGTAATTAGGCTAATTACCGTTAACTGAAATTGTATTTTTTAAGAAGGATGTGAAAAACTGTGCATAAGTCTATGAAAGTTTTCCATTACGTGATTTTGTTTTAGTGGTTCAGTAGATATTTTATATTTTTCAATGCGTATTATGGTTTGAAAAAATTACTGTCAAYACATTTGCTTTCCTATTTAACCTGGGAAAAGATTGTGAAAAATTGATCGACAATACTATTGAAAAATCTTTAAAATAATTTTTCACATATTCACATAGATTTTCTTTGACTTATGCAGATGTCAGAATATGACAAATTGGATGTGTTTGTGGGATGCTAGTGTGCTCACATGTAAATGCAAATATGTGCATGTCTCTGTACATTCCCCCTAGGGTTCATTCTACCATGTTCCCCAAAGGTGGTGTGCTGTTGYTTTCATAAATTAGAATGAAGGCCTTTGTGTGTGTATATATATATATAAAACAATTGCTTTAATGTTTTTTGGCCACATTACAGGCATTCCAAAGTTTACTTCATTTGTGTTCTCCAGATCTCTTCATGCCAGAAAAAAAAAAAAGCCAAGAAGGAGAAAACAATTTTTTTTATTATTTCACTCCTACAATGCTTGGTCTCAGAATGAGCCAAAGAAGCATTTCTTATGACTTATTTTCCTGTTCCTAACAAACTGAGATGGCTGTCTCTGTTTAGAAGTGCTCTTCCCTCATATCAACTCAGAAAATAAGTGCATCTCGTGATGCTTTCAAATACTTTTTTTTTTCCCCTCTTTTGTGGGGTGCAGTAAGTCACTGAACTTTTATAATGAAGTTAAGCAAAAAGAAAATCCTATGATGCCAGCAGAGACAGGGAAGCAATGAAACTAATGTAAATGAGAGGAGGAACTCGTCAGTACAAGAGAGCGGTGTCCTGTGCTTGGGAAAACCTTTCATTTGCTTTTGAATTGTCTAATGACAGTCTTGCAGTGTAAAAAAAGCTGCTTCCAGTGTGTTCCTCTCTGCAAATGAAATTGGAATAGACACTGAAGACTTGACGTGAACTGTAGTAAAACTAGACTTGCTTAAACAGGATTTTGTGTAGATTTAGTGAACGTTTTGGTCTTATAAGGCATTGTGACAAGCTTAAGGAAGTTCAGGAGCTTYAGAGCTATTAATCTACTTTCTTCTTTTGACCCTAGATGGAGGAGTATTGTGATGTGACTCAGGAGATAAATACAGGAGTGTAACTTTGTAACAAAAGCCTGGGAGGGAGGGTCATCTTGTCTGCTTCATTTAGGAGATTTTTTCCCCTTGCTTTCATTTTTGATCAATCCAAGTGAGATCACTAATTYAATAAAGATGCTGACAAAGTAAACCATCTTCATCGTTGCAGCTTAATCTGACAAATCAGCTCCAGAGGGTTAAAAGTGCTTCTGCTTGTGAATGGATGGTTATTTGATGCCAGCAGAGCCCAGAAAGAGAGGTTAGTCTGATGCAGCTGTCTTTGCTGGCATCTTATTTCTGTCAAATTTGCCTTTTTTGGGAGGCACAGCAAGGACTTAGTCCTGTTTCACAGCTTTTGTGTGGCACTGGAAAGCTCAGGTGGCTACAGTGATGTACCTTTGACTTCTGCTCCAGATCTTTGCCATGAGGGGGGTCATGGCCACCTGGAAACTGGACTTTCCATTTGCAGCTGTGAAAATCTCTGCTGCTGTGTGGTACCTCCTGAGGTCCTGAGCTCAAGGTCCATTTTCTGAGATTTTCCAGATACCAGTGTATGCCTGTCTTTAATGCAGAGTTATAGTGTAGGAACTTCCTTTAGAGAAGATCTGCTCAGATCTCAAATCAAAAAGAATTATKGAGTTTCCCAACATATCGTTTGATTAAATGAAACAGAAGTGTACACTACTGCAAGTTGCCCAGTTTTCCTCATGGAAATCCTAGAGGAACAACACTTCTAGTTGCATTAACCAGACCTTCCCACTCCCCATACTCACAACTAGAAAGCCTTATAATGCTTTATTTTTATTTTTTTTTTTAAGATGTCTGCTGAGGAATCATTAGCCATCTGTCTGAAAATTTTCTGGTGTCATCAAAGAAACTACTTATTTGAAATAAGGTAGAAATATAATACTTGGACACCTCCTATTCCTTYGTTCTCACACAGTCTGTGATGTGAGATACCCTGTTTTTATCTCTTCCTTTGCAAACAGGTTAGCAGTCTTGCAAATCTAGTGGTTTTTTCCTTAGTAACTTACTATAAACTCTTGAGTTATTTTTCAGCTTGCAGATAGAATTAATTGCTTTTTCTAAGTTCTAAGTTAAAAAAAGATTTGAATGAACTAGTCTAATACCTCTTGTGGCTTGGGTTGAGAAAGGTAAGTACAGTGRGTAAGGTAGAGTTTTTAGTATAGGAAAAGGTTTTGGGAATGTGTACCCGAGGCGTCTTTGTGAGGAGCTTGTTTGGGTCCAGCAGATGCCTTAGCCAAGCTCCCTCCTCTGCAGGGCTGGGCATTTCATTTCTGTCTCTGAAAACAGTTTAGTCACATCAAAGGAGGAAAAATCTTTGTTAGTGTTTGCTGGGACAGTAGGAGCTGCAGAAGAATTTGGAGGTTGCAGGAGTGCTGAACTACACACAGGGCAGTGTTATGCCAGAAAAGCAGTGAAGCTGATACCTGGACAGGATGCTGCTGAGTAGAAATAGAATTAATATTGCTTATATAACCTAATAATGAGAACACCTCAGGTCTTCTGCTTTCCAGAATATGCTGAGAATAGGAAACAACTCAGAGCAAAGACAAAAGTGGTTCTAGGCCTGGAAAACAGTCTTGCTGTAAATGATATAAGGAGGCCACTAGAGTTACCTCATTAAAGCAAAAGTGAAGCAGCTATTTAATCTTGCTCACACAGGGAGTAAGATGTTTGGTATTACTGGGTGCTTAACCTCACAGGCAATTATTTGGAGATCCAGTGCTGAAAACTAAAGTTAAACAAATTCAAACYAGAGAAGAGGTGCAAATATTTAAAAGTGAGGACAATTAGCGTTTGAGCGGCTTACCAAAGGAGGTGAAAGATTCTCCATTTCTTGCAGTCCTTAGATCAAGATCAGATGCTTGCCTAAGAGATATAAATAACTACTGGCTATTTATTCAGCTTGATATAAGAATCACTGAGTGAAGTCATATGGCCTGTGTTATATGGGACTTGGTTATACTAGAAAATGGAGAATTCTAGGTATTATTATTTATATGTGTAATAATTGTTTTTTATGAAGACAGTAAATACAGCAACAAAAACATGGGTTTCTTCTTCAGTAGTCATATTTTCCTTGGATGTATGCATGTATCAGTCAGAATAGCTGATGCTTCTTTCAGTTTTTCATCCACAGGCTTAAATAATACCAGCTATGGTTTTTTATGTTTTGCTCTGTATGAAATTAGGCTGTTATTGGTGTTTCTGGTTTAGCTTCCAGATTCTTACACTAGCCCACTTGGTACTAAAGCATTTGAGTTATAAACACTGAAGTAGCGTTTAACAAAAAAAACACAAACAAACAAAAAACCAATCTTGTTTCCTTAGAAATTAAATAGAAATTAAAATTCTATTTCCAACTTTTATATGAAAAATCAAAACACAGAATTGATTTTATATTTCCTTAGATTATTTAGAAAACCTGAATTAACTGTATTGTGCATATGTAGCCTACAGATTTCACATACATATATCTAGATAAAGAGAAAAACACATCTTAAGGTGTTTCACCTGGAAGGACAAGGTGGTGATCACCTGGTTTATTTACAGGTAATGGTGTTAGAAATCAAATTCTTCTGAAACTGTTAAAACAGAAGGTCTACAGAGGTCTCACTGGTTTTAAAAGCCTATCCTAATAATCCCAGAATTACTAAGACAACTACGATAAAAGAGCTAGTCTTGCATTTAAGTTACAGGCAAAGTAATTTCATTCGAAATTTATAAAAACTAACTCTTAACTTCTGTAAAAACAGCCTTTCCAAAAGTACTTTGCCAAGGCTTAGGTGTCTTTGGCCATCTGTAATGGATTACTGTCTCTTACTGCATTTCAGCAAGCAGGGTGGTGAGAAAGCCTTGGTGACAACGACACTAATGCAATAGGCATGATTTTTTTTCCTTTCAATTTATTTTGGCAATCTTGCAAGATGGGGAGAAGTAGATCTAAATCAGCTATTGCAGCCTCGAGTGTGCTGAGAGCCCTTTGATATCCTCTCTATGTTATGTCTTCTGTAAGGTAATAATCGGGTGTGTATTAAAAAGATGATTAGGATCATTCCCAGCTTTTCAATGTGCTTTATTTTCCAAAATTACTCCATTAGGGGCATGGTAAAAGTTGGCAGAAACGATGTCTGGGCAGTGGAGCCCCAGAAGAGACGAGAAGCCAGTGGCTCTGGCAGGCTGCTGTTGCTTGCAGGGCTGCAGTGTTGCAGGACAGATGATTTGAAGCAGCGGCTGCTCCGCTCACAACCCAACACTTCAGCTAATTCATCACGGGGCTCTCGGGCGCTCCGCTGGTGCAAACTTGAAAGGTTAAGGCAGTAAATAGTTTATTGCCACCGTGGCCTGTGGAACATTGATCACTGTTGAATTCCCTCTGTTTAGATGTGGCTTCTTTTGAAATATGCTCTGTAGGTTTAGTCTGAGCTGCAAGGGCTTAGGGCTTGAAAGCAGACGCTGCTACAGCCGGAGCACAATAGGCTGCCAAGACAGACTGGTGTGAAACGTTACAGCATTATGTTTTCTTAATTCTCAGGGCTTGAATGAAGCAATAGRGAAGACTGTTTTTTGAGGCATGGAAGGCTAAAGTCATGTGGAGTTTGCCCATTTCATACCTATTAATAAAATCCTTGCTATAGTCCTGTTTCCAGCCTCTCTGGGGGTGCATGCTGCAATTTAAGGCATCTGGTGGTTCTCCTTAGCCTAGTGTGGAAGACCTTCTTAATTGCTGAACAATTAAGTTGGTTTTTTTTCAGTGTGTGAATTGATATAGTGAGATTACAATCCAGAAAGTACTCCTGCTCATGTAGCTGTATGCATTCTTCACAGCCTGCTTCTGTGTAGGATTCTTACTCTCACCACTGAGTTTCTGGAACGTGGCTGGCAGTATCCTTTCAATATATAGTGCTGGTTGTGTGCCAGACCATCTTTTTGAGTGTCAGGTTCTGCCAAAACGTGATCTAATGACTCTAAGCTTTGGATCCAGATTGACTAATTTCCCTAATTTGAGGGAGGGTTATGGATTTGAGAGGGCAGATTACAGCAGCAGYTTAAAAATATACAACAACACCAATTGTATACGCTTAAGCTTTTATGATCATATGTRATGATATGACAGTGTATGTCACATTCTTGGTGATGGTGTTCTCCTTAGAAAGGTGAATTCTCCTGAACTTGAACCCTGACCCAACCATCAGCTCACCCAGGATGAAACCCTCTGTCCATGGGGAACTTCTCAACTTTGCTCAACCTGTGTATGCACTTTAGGTTTGAGATTAGCTCTGGTTAGCTGAGGTTATTTATATTTGCATCATTTATTTATTTTTCAATAAAAGCCTGCACATAAAGACACATAAAGAATAAGAAAGTTTAGAAATTTTAGAGAAATTTGACCTTGTTGAGCTTTAGTTCTGTAGCATATTGCATATGCATATTGCATATATCTGGACAAAATGCTGACAGATTTGGAGCTGTTTATCAAAGATAATATCTGCAGGCTTTTGTTCCGAAAACAGAAATGTTAACTCAGATTGTAAAGAAAGGGAGATGAAAGACATTATCATACATCACGACTGGAATTTTGTACTAAGCTCAGATTAATCATTTTTTCAAACTATACTGGAATACAGTAARTTAATTCCAAAGCCTAATTTTAAATGCTTGAATTGGTGTGACTCCTTGGGGATATGTGGGGCTGYGAGTTGGGCTCCATGATCTTTATGGGTCCCTTCCAACTCAGCTTGTTCAGTGATTCTGTGGATATTTTGATACAATTTTGAAGAAAAAGAAGAAAAATCAADTCATAACAATTGAATTCATGTATTTAACAGATTTCTATAAAATTCAAGACCAAGGCAGTAAAGTGAGAAGGGAAAAAAACCAACCTAGTGAGCAGTCAATCAGTTCCTCTGTATGTGGCCTTAGTCTTTACTGAGAAAACAGTACCTCAGGCTTGGCAGCTGTGAAATTTTTAGTTCATCTTTGCCATAGAGCAGATCACATTTTTTCCTCATTTAGACAGGGCTGTGAATGGATGATGGATGAACTGTAGACTCATTGTGTAAGAAATACCTATTTCGCTTTAGAAGCTCAGCCCCTCCTTGTCAAGGCAGTCATTCCCTCTTGTAACAATAGAAGAAATATCATGAAGTCATAGTTCAGCTACAGTGAAAAGACTTCATTCAAGGATTTGATGAATAGCAAAGGGAAATGTGAGAAAAATAATGTGACAGCTAAAACCTTTTTGTTATCCTCTCCTTTGCTGTCTTGAACTGTAAAATTCTCTATATTTTTAAGGTTAGGTGAGAATTCCCAGTGCAGGCAGAATTGTTTTCAGCTGAGGGAGGTCTTGAGGATGAATTTGCAGATTTTAAAGAGACAAAGGATTAATCTGTACTAAACTTTGTCCTGTTAAGGATGTGCATTTTAGAGTAACTGTTACATCATCTGTGCTTCTTAAACAGCTTCAGTTTTATGATTTCTAGGGAAGAGGAATTTAATAAGTATTTGAAACAGACTTCTGAGGTGCAGTATATATTTGCTCTACTGCATGCTGAAATGTCTTTACATACAATTTTATGAGCATACTAATTTTCCAGATACTGAATTTCATGCAAATACATTAATTGTATGGAGTTTGAATTTGGAATTTTGTGGGAATCTGTGATTCCAAAAGTGGTGGTGGTTGTTAAATGTCAATGGGAGCTAAAGTCTTGGGGCAGTGTTGGGGATATACAGGGCTCTTAGGATCAGGTTGCTGTAGTTTTGGCATGGTATCTAATTGGATCTCATACCTGTCTATGGTAAGTTCCTGTGAGGATGTATTGCACAGTATTTGCTCTTGTTGTGCAGAGAGCCAATACTATCAGTTCAGCAGAGGGAATTGAATATCTGTGTGTTCTGTCACCTCAGGAAGAAAATTCATTGTTTATTTCCTCTTTCTGCAGGATAAAAATGCCCTGTAAATATGTTAGTAGGCTGACACATTGCTACACTTTACAAGCATAATAGCTGTTTTATTCATAAATTTGGCAAGCTTGTAGCATAAAAAAAAAAAAAAAAGGCACCTCATTTCCATACACCAAATATGTAAGTAGGTACCAGTTAGTTTGAGTTGGATATATATTGGCCAAGTCTGTTTACCTGAATCTGAGGATTGTCTGTATGGCCAGTATGGCCAAGAAATCTAAGATGGTTTGATTCTTACTTTTTTTTCTCAATAAAACGTTTCCTAGTATTATCCCTTTAATTTTTTAGGAAAAATTCAGACTTTTCCTAAGATAATACAGGGAGTGTAAGACTTCAGTGCTCTCTAGTGATGTCTTCTAGCACTAGAAACATTACAACAACAAGGCATGTTGCTAGTTTARGAATAACACAGTTTATTTGAAATTTCTGAGTAATAGTCTTTGTAGAATGAGGTTTAATCACATTTTGTTTGTTGTGTTTATTAATTCCATTACTGTATTAACTGCAAGGTACTAACAAGTTTGGTTTATGCATATATGTGAAAGGTTTTTTTTTATTTGTATTTGCCTCATTGGCTTTTCTTTACCTGTTTTTTCCTTTTTCATACTGACATGAGATGTGGTGTCTCTTTACTCATTATCTTAACTAGCAAATATCAAAAATTAAGAAGCCTTAACAGTTTGATTTTAAAGGGTTCACTAATGTAAACTGTCAATCTTTTGTTTTTCCCTCTTTCCCTTTCCTTTTCCTCCCACCCAAGAGAGGAGCAAAGGAGACAGTTCTTGAGGGTGCGGTTATCATGAGTTAATTGCAACCCTGAGGGGTTTGAGACACTTGGGTGCATTTCATACCTTTTAGCTGTCCAAGGATGAGATTTTCACAYGAAGGCTCCACCCCATGATATTTTACTTTTTATTGCATAAATCAGCCTGTGTGCCTGGGGATCATTTATCATTTCCCTAATATTCACCAGGGTACAA